>BMAU01006332.1:0-21275 GCA_019973935.1 Trichonephila clavipes | reverse complement strand
AATTTAGGGATGAGAAACCCGTGTTGTTTATATTGACGATATTCTAACATCCAACGAAAAGTGACGAGGCTTTTGAACTCCATCCCAAAAGAAGACTTCTTGCAAATTTTTTCAGGACATGTATAGCAGATCTCAGTGGTGCATAGTTGTATGGGAGGTGACGATTTGGAACAGTAAAGTAACTTTCGTTAATATTTCGTCTACGTTAATGTTACAGGACTATTCACCGAACTTTATTGTCAGAGGTAGTATTATTGTCATACAAAATCCATTTCCACTCAACTCCAGTGAGTAAACGAGTAGTGGAAATCAATTGGAAAAGGAAGATTTTTATACACGAGATAAAGGTAAGAAGAATCGAAACATGGGATCTATTTTTTTTTTCAATTCCTACTATTATAACTCACACTCTCTATATATTTATTTATTTATCTTGGAATTTTCAATCGTTAATAAAATACATATCTCAACAAATTCGCATATATTCTTTCACATTTGCATATTAATGACAATCCCTTACAGCCGAAGAAGGGCAACAATAATTTTGACAAACTATACAAAATATCAAAATTAAATAAAATATGAAATGTGGATATATACCAATTTCAATGTATGTTTTAGAAAGTATTCGATATTGTACAATTATTCTAGAATTGTTTAATTACACTTGTACTTTGTATTTAATTGTTATTGAAATAGTTATTAGCATAAATGTTAATTTTTCATAAAAAGTTTATTGTAATATGATTCACACTATTTCTGTCCTGAAAGTAGTAAAATATCTTAAGTGCGCAGTGGCTATAACGTCTAGACACCTCCCAGGAAAAACTACTGATCAGATATTTTGTGACTAAATAATGCTTATAGAGAGGATGAGAACATTACATTTTATCCAAGTACTTTATCACAGAAAAGTGTATTTTAGCTTTGTGCTCGTTAAAGGGTTAATTCAGCCAACGGTGCACTGTTATTTCATCTGCAGATTGAAATAGACGACCCTGTAAGTGACGTGCCAGTTTAGGAAATAGGCTCAAGTCGCCTGTGATGTTCCTTCCCTTGGAAGTACATCCCTCGAAGTATCAGCGTGAGCTAGAGGTGTAGGGTTAACGAAAGAACTAGGATCAAACATTATCTTAATATGACTTTGTTAAGATATTAAACATAAACCTTTAACAAATGTAGTTATAATAATTAATATGAGAGAATTTATGATGACTCAATACGCAACACACAATATATATATAATATGGTCTAATCTAATTCAGACCAATCTCAATAAAGCGCGAACCGCCTAATCCTCAATTCTAATAATAAGTAATCAATCCTATATTATTCCGTAATGCTACTTGTCTTTATCTGCAATGGGATGCAGCTTGATGACTAACTTCTAGTCGAACCCCAATATGATTATCCACGACACGTAGAACTTAATCAATCTTGCACCACAAACTGCAATAATCATCAACTGCCACAACGCACATCAATTGTCTAACATTCCTTTACATTGCCATAGCGCTTACTTTAAAGTCCGTTTATTTGCATCTCTTCTTCACATCTCGTTTCTTGGATTTGGTTGGAAAAGAGTTGCCATTAATTCTGGCCCAAAGAACCCAAAGGACTTGTTAAAGAAAAGACGAGTAAGACGTCACAGGCCAAGTGTGGTAAAAGAGCTGTTTTCGGTTTTCGAAGAAAGTCAGGTACGTAAAGAGATCAGTGTGCAGGATCATGTGGAGCACCCAGGACTGCCCAGCCCAAAATTTTGGTTTTTTTTCTTTCGGATCGACACTCGCAAACGACACAGGATGTCAGAATAAAGTTCTTTGTTTGTAGTGCGTCCTTCAATGATAAATTCCAAATGCACAATGCCTTGGATATCGAAGAACACCTCTAGCATGACCTTCCATTTAGAGCGATCTTGGCGAAATTTCAGCTTGCGGGGAGATAGTGATGATTTCCAAGTTGCGAATGCTCTCGTATTTTTATATGACCCTCTATCCACCATTTCCCGTCTCCAGTAACAATTCTGCCAAGAATTGAAAGATTGAAAGTAGAAAAGAATCTTTATCAACAGCCGAGATTAAGCCTCCCGTCTTTTCTATTCAAATTGCTTTTTTGGTCTTCATTTAACATGTGGGGAACGATGTTTTGACGCACCCTATGCACGCAAAAAGAATCTTAGCTACTAGCTGTTGACATAGGCCTTGGATAATTTAACTACTTCTGTGCTATTTGGTTTGAAGCTTCTGAAGCCTATATTGTTTGAAGCCTCTTTTTACATCCCGCAGGAGAAGCCTTTTCGATGCTCTCAGCAATGCGAGAAGTTTTTCCACTTTCAGAGCGCCTGTCGTCTACAACACTTTCCCTGCCTTCTCTGAAGTGTCAATGGCACTCAAAAGCTTGCATTCCTGATAATGTATCACTACCGTACATATGTTTTAACATTTCGTAAGTCTCCGAAGTACTCTTTCCCAAGCGAACACCAAATTTGATATTAATTCTTTGCTCAAAAAACGCCATTTACTTTAAACGCCGCGTACTAAATGCATCCGCCCTACAAAATATGACACCGTGGCGAGCCACCGACATTGGGATTTGGGACTAACCCTTTTTAGAAAAGGGGAAGGTTGCAGAAACACAGAAAAAGTGTTATCATAGTCACTCTACTGCAAAAATGTTTCTCGTTAAAGACTCAGTCCGTGAACTTTTGAATCCTACTACAAATGAAACTAAAATGATAAATGAAACTTTAAGGCTGTAGGAAATCAATAGAAAATTATTATTGTTACAGAAAGTTAATTTTCAAAACTTTCAATGGAAAACTAAAGTATAAATAAAAAATTTAGTTAGACCCTTGTACTTGATGTTTGTTGCAAATATATTTCATATCTGGTACCAATTTAGTTAACTTTAGTCATAAGTCTCTCCGTTTTCTTATACCCAGCCTATTTCTTTTTATTAGCAGCAGATCATTTATATAGCCCTAAATCAGTACTTCTCAAACTTTCAATATGTGTGACCCAATTTTCAATCATAATTTTCATTGTGCCCTCCCCCCCTTATACAATAACAATGTATTTATTACACGCAGTAATAATATACTTTGACGTCTAATCTACAAAATGACCTTTTAGCCCGCTGGGATGAATGGATATATCTTTAGATGAGATTAATTCACCTCCCGGATAAATGCATTTTATTTACTGTATATATACACATCTATACAGTTCTAGGATATATATATAAAATACAGGAACAACATGGGAAAGGATTCCAGCGCAATGCGTACATTCGAAGATCCACCGTCTTACTGATTCAATTACCAGTTTCCCACCAGGGGGAAACCCTGTAATTACTCTGTCTGGTGTCCCCATCTAGCAGTCAACGGTGATTATTAAGTCTGAGGTATCTAGACTGCGCCAGCAGTCTTCTGCCCTCTATCTGGAACTGCGATGTTCGTTGTGTTGGAGCTTTGTTGGAGGGGTGGGCGTGACTTCGAAAGAGATCCAATGTGATTGGCTGAAACCAGTTTCTGTGGTGTGGCTTTGAGATAGAATGGAAGTGAGCTCTTGGAATTGATTGCATGAACTTGATATTTTAAAAGAATTAAAGTTAAATATGGAAGAGTAATTTAAATTTAAAATAAAAATAAAAAAGGGGAAAAATTTTAGGTTGATTATAATAAGTAAAAATTAAAATGATAAAGTTTAAACTTTATCCATAATTACTTCTGCGAGAAGGCAGGTTTTTTCTTCATCTGATTTAGCTTTTTTAAATTTAGTGAGTAGATCTAGGATTTTGGGATTTTCTTGACTAAATTGGAAATTATTTGGAAGAGTTCTAATACTTGAGTTAAGTCTGAGGTGTTGTTACTATCTTGACTAAGGAATCCATGGGGGGAATCTTCTTTTTGTCATCGATAGGAATCTGATTGGGGACTTCGCCGCTAACAACGTTAGCGAAGGAAATTCCCTCTTTAATCCATTTAGAGGCGAAATTTCGCTTTTTCTTGGGGTCTCCGAAAGGGGTTCCTTTTCGGCTGGGGGAATTTGGGGCATTTAGTGAAGCATGCCGAGTGTCCGTAGTCTTGGCAGTTGATGCAGAATGGATTTTCCTGTCTTTCTTTAATTAGGCAGTTTCTCGTGGCATGGTTCTTTCCGCATTTTAAGCACCTTGGTTGCATGTGACAGTTTGCGGCGGTATGATAAAAGTTATTACAGTTGAAGCATTGGGTTATTCCTCTAACGAGGTAACCCTCAACTCTCACTTGTAAATAACTTAGGTGAGTTAAGTCGAAAATTTTTGCTATTGTGCGCGTTTCTCGGGGAGAGTTATTAAGAAAAAATGGGAGGGTTTTTTTGGTTCTTTTAGAGGTAAGCTGAGTACAGCTTTCAATTTTGAAACCTACATCTGCTAGGTCGCTAGTAATATCATCGGTAATAGAGGAGTTGGGGAGGCCTTTAATTACTGCTTTAATGGGCTTATCTTTTTTAACATCAATGACGTAAAATTCAAAGTCTATGTCAGTTTTTTAAAAATTGAATGAGGATCTGCGTTCCTCATGATCATTAGAGAACATTTTAACTACATCACCAACGATTCTGTTGCGGAGATTTGGGAATTTATTTATTATAAGTTTCATCTGATCACGGAAATTATCTTTTATTTTAAGCATTACAGGGGGAGGGGTTTAGTCGGGGGAGTAATTGTTTCGGAAATTACATTTTCATTCGTAGGGAGTGGATGCTCGACATCCTGTTCGAGATCGGAAAAATTATTTTTAGTTTCTATCGGGTCCTGGGTAGAAATGGGAGAGACGGGCCGAGCCGTCTTTTTTTCGGAAAATAAATTCCTCCGAGGATTCCTTAGTTCTATTCTTTTTCGCTTTTTATTTTGTTTTTTCTTCTTGACATTATTATTAGTTTTATCCAAAGTGGATTCACTAACGTTAGAATCCTCAACAATCGGGGGAATTTTATGCTCTTTGCAATCATCTCTTGTACATGGGGGAAGGGTTTTGAGCTCACTTACCAATTCGTCTTTTTTCTTAGCCAAGTCGAAAGAAGTCATCTGGTAGAGTTCAAGGAAGGAGTTCTTCTTGGTTGGTGTACGTGCACCTTCTGAGATAGAGCTATGCATGGCTGAGATGCTGTGAACAGTATCCCTGAGTTTTTCGCAGGCTGCGACTTTTGATTGTCGCGTCGGTGAGAAATCCATAAAATCGCTGATATCGCTGATATCGCTCATGATTGTAAAAAGGTCGTAGAGCTCACTGGTGCGTGGTCTCCAAATCTAGCAGTCATTACAGTAAATCTATATATATAAAGGAGAAAAGCGACTCACTCACTCACTCACTGACTAATCACGATATCGCCGGAGCTATTAAACCTACAAACTTGAAATTTGGTAAGTAGGTTTCCTTCATGGTGTAGACGTCAGCTAAGAACGGATTTTGCAAAGTTCGAACCCCAAGGGGCGTTACGGGGGTTTAAGGGGCGTTGTAGATAATTATTTCCTTTACTAAACTATTGGATGTAAAGTCGTGAAAAACTTGGTACACAGATTTCTTTCATAAAGTAGAGATTCCCTACATAATGATTTTTACAAAAATCGACCTCCAAGGGGCGTTGGGGGCGCTTAAGTGGCGTTATACATAATTGTTTCCATTTTTAAACTATTAGACGTACGGTCTTGAAATTTGATAAGCGGATTCCTTTCATAGAGTACAGATCCCCTACAGAATGGGTTTTGTGAAAATCGACTCCCAAGTGGCGTTGTAGAGAATTAAGTGGCGTTATAGGCAATTAACTTCTTTTTTAAACTATTAGACGTAAAATCTTGAAATTTCGTAAGCTGATTCCATTCACTGAGTAGAGATCTGTCATAAGATGGGCTTTGCGAAAATCGTTTCCTAAGTGGCGTTGCGGGGGCTTAAGGGGCGTTATAGATAATTATTTCCATTTTTAAACTATTAGACGCACAGTCTTGAAATTTGGTAAGCGGATTCCTTTCAAAGAGTACGGATCCACTGCAAAATGGGTTTTAGCAAAATCGACTCCCAAGTGGCGTTGTAGAGTATTAGGTGGCGTTATAGGCAATTAACTCCTTTTTTAAACTATTAGACGTAAAATCTCGAAATTTCGTAAGCTGATTCCATTCATTGAGTAGAGATCCGCTATAAGATGGGTTTTGTGAAAATCGTTTCTTAAGTGGCATTGCGGGGGCTTAAGGGGCGTTATACATAATTATTTCCATTTTTTAACTATTAGACGTACAGTCTTGAAATTTGGTAAGCGGATTCCTTTCATAGAGTACAGATCCGCTGCAAAATGGGTTTTGTGAAAATCGACCCCAAGTAGCGTTGTGGAGAGTTAAGGGGCGTTATATAGGCAATTAACTACTTTTTTAAACTATTAGACGTAAAATCTTGAAATTTAGTATAAGCTGATTCCTTTCATGGTGTAAAGATCCGCTACAAAATAGTTTTGGGGGAAATTGATCCCCAAGGGTCACTGAGGGTGATTAAGGGGCGTAATAGATAAATATTTCCGCGTTTCAACTAATAGAACCACCTGCTTGAAAATTAGAAGGTATGCTCCGTTCATGGAATAAAGTTCCTTTTACAAAGATTTTTGCGAAAACGGACCCCCAAAGGAGTGAGTTTGCGAGAAATTAAGGCATGTTATAGAAAAATTCCTGTTTTTGAATTTAACTCATTTACTTGAAATTTGTTGAGCACTTTTTTTTTCTTTAGTTGAATAGAGTTCCACTAAGAATGGATTTTACGGAAATCAACTCCAGGGGGAAGCGGGGAAAGTTATTGGGGCGTATTGATAGACAAAATTCCCGTTTTTGAACTGCTAAGACTATAATAATAAAATTTGGTTTGCATGTCTCTTTTGTTGAATTGGAATCCACTAAGAATGCTGTCAACGGGTATTGATGATAAAAATTCCGTTTTTGCTCTGTTAGATTTAGACTTGAAATTCAGCACGCATGTTTATTTTATGGAGTAGAGATCCACTGAAAGTTGCTTTGGTGGAAATCCACTTGATTATTAGGTTACGTGAGCGAAAAAAATCTTTCTACTTCGATTTTAGACATAAATAGAAATTAGATATTATAATTTATGTTCTTTTTATATCAAGGGGTGAGAGTGTAACAGCTATAAATATATTTTTCAATACAATCGAATTCTTAATGCTAGATATCAATAATTAATTTATATGTAAACAGTATACATATATGCAACATCGTGAAATACCCAGTAAAGCGGGTGGGTAACGGCTAGTAAATAATAAATATTACCATTTGTTACAACCTTAATTATAAATCGTGTAAATTATCAAGATAAATATATCAAATTTCGTAAATATTACATTTAAGTAATGGATGTTTTAAGTAAGTTATTTTCAAGTAAAACAGATAAGTATATCATGTTACTTTCCTTGCTAATTTTTTTTAATTGGAACAGATTGCAAAATAACTTTTAATTAAAGAAGTTACCAAGTACACAGGTACTCTTTGATACAGAAAGGTCTCAACTGCCGAAGAGATTCATAGATTTCAGGGCAAGTGTCAAAATCAAAAGGCAGTAAACCATTACTTAGTAATAAACCAAGCTTTGAATTTTGGGTATGGGTAGATGATAAATTTTCTGCATTGAAATAAAAGTATTTCGTATACTATCACCATTATCCTCTAACTGAAATGCTTATTAAGCTTGTTCTTAATTTAATAAGGATAAATTACTTATCAAATATATTGTGCATTTCTGATACTTTTATACAAGTGTAGTTTTTTTTCATTATATCAGAATGTATTCTGTTTTGTTTCCGTTCAGTAAATTAATAATTTTTAAATTATCTTTTATTTTAGACTTTTCGATATGCTCGTGCCCCCCCCCCCATGTAGGATTATTAAGCCCTCCTAGGAGGCATGCCCCACAATTTTAGAACCTCTGCCCTAAATCTCCATTCAGTCAAATACGATTGAGCTTATTTATGCTCTAAATGAGCCCTTTTTCGAATTGTCCCCTTAATAATCAAATTGCCCCCTTGTGGGTCATTAGCCCAAAGTTAAGAAACACTGGCCTAGATGCTTTAAAATAATTATAAAAGAAATTTCATATCATTAAGGGGATAAGCAATGAATATTTGTTAATTATCTTTGCATCATAAGGTAAAAACAAGGATTGACAATGTCCGAGTGCTAAGTGCCGAGTAGCGCTGGTTGTCGAGTGATATAGAATTCAAGATGGCGTCCTAGCGGTAACAAATCGTCATAAAATAATTTTAAAGCGCTGTTTTGAAATATAGTCGAACCTGTTTTTGTGCGTTTTTTTTTTTTTTTATGCTATTTCCTTCTTGTGCGACTTTTTATGTGCGATATTTTTTTATGCGGTGTGTGAATTTCATTGGCTTTGGCGCCACTGTGATGTTTTCTATCTATTTACTATTGACGTAACGGAGAATGTTAGGACTCTCCCCAACCTGAAAGTCATTTTTCGCTTTTAATATTTTATAAATTGGGTAAAAACGAATTTAGCGTTAGTCAAGCCTTGGGCTCATAGAGTCCTGCCCCCACCCCGTGACAGGACTCAATGGCTTTGGCTCCACTGTAATGTTTTCTATCTATTTACCAGTACGGAGAATGTTAGAATCCCCCCGAAAGTCAGGTTTTGCCTTTACTATTTTATAAATTGGGTAAATACGTATTTAGCGTTAAGTCTGGCCTTGAGCCCCTAGAGGCTTGCCTCCCCCCCCCCGTGATGCGGGAGTGTACGTTACGCCACTGAAATGTAGACACGTCAAGACGCTCTGTTCATTTGTTATAAACAATCGCATTCAGATGCTTTCTCTCAACGCTCCAGCAGCCCGGGCTTGATTGAAGACGAAACTTTCAAGGACAGTGATATTATCAATAATTTGATAGATTATGAAGACGGACAAGAAGAGCCAGATTCTTTGAGAGCTGAAAAAACATGCAAGGATCCAGCTTTCCAACAAATTGGAAAAGCATTTTCATAAACTAGATACCAGGTAAGAAAGGAGTGTAAAATTCCAAAAAGGGCTTCAATCATGTATATCTGGTTATCGTGACATTAACAAGCAACTGACCAACAGGCAACTCTTACTTTGTGTTGCCAAAAAATAAATCAATTGAAATTGCACCTTCAAGTGACGAAAGCGATTTTGAACTTATTCATTAAAGGCCTTTGGATTACGATAAGTAGTGATGAATTATGTATGTGCATTTTAAAGACTTATCCGTGTATACAATGAGAAACTATATGTTTTTAAAATGTTTCCATGTGTAATATTTAATTATTTATTTTGTTATGGAAGCACTCTTACATAAATTTCGTAAATAATTGGCATATTTTATAAATGCGACTTTTTTATGCGGTCCCTATCCACTGTATAAAAAAAGTTTTTTGTAGTATTTCCACGAATTAGTTTGTTATATGTAAGAATTTATGAAATTTTTGAAAAATTTTTTTATGCCGTCCCTATCTACCACACAAAAACAGCTTCAACTGGATATTGAAGTATATTTCAAATGAAGAATATATTAATGGATTGGAAATAACCAATATCAACTAACAATTAATAGCAATATATAATAATAATAATAATAATCATAAATTATAATTATAATATAATTATAATAATCATATAATAATAATAATAGTAATAGTAATAATAATATAATTATAAATAATAATCATAAATTGATATTATTATTATTATTATCATAAATTGATAATAATAATAATAACCATATAATGATAATCATATAATAATAATAAAATATATAGCTATAATAATAATCATAATAATAATAAAAAATATAGCTATAATAATCATACAATAATAATAATCATATAATAATTATTATTATTGTAATAATATAATTATTATGTTAATAATATAATTATTATGTTAATAATATAATAATAATAATATAATTATTATTATAATTATATAATTATTATAATAATAATATAATTATTATAATAATAATATAATTATTATAATAATAATAATATAATAAAAATCATATAATGATAATCATATAATAATCTATACATATAAATAAAAATGAAGTGTCTGTTTGTAATTTGAAATTAACAGCTTTTTACTAAATGCATTTTAAAGGAAATACGGTACTTAAATGAAAAAAATCTATTTTTAAAATTTTTGTCTGTCTGTTTGTTCCGGCTAATCTCTGAAACGGCTGAACCAATTTTTAAGGAATTTTCACTAGCAGATAGCTAATGTTATAGAAAGTAACTTAGCTCACTTTTAGTTTAGAAAAAAAAATTAGGGATCTCCGAGAAAATAAAATTAAAATCCAATGAAATAGTAAGCAATATCCGATTCAAGTAGAGATTTTTATTCAATAGGGATTATTTTATTTCGCGAGCCTTCTGCCTCAACGATTTCTAGCAGTTATATCAAACTTTTTAGTTTGATTAGGTTGCTGCCACTCGCGACATTTCCCGTTCATATCCTTTGATCCTAATGATTTTACAGTCCTCCCTCCATTGACAGTGTCAAAGGTCAGGCGTCCCTTTCACCCCTTTCTCAACAAAAAACAAAGCGAAAAAATTAAACAAAAAAGAAACATAGATTTACAAAGTAGAAGAATGACATTATACTTATAGCATAGGTATTTCATGACGTAGAATACATAATTAGTGAGTTTTCGTAGACTCTGCGAATTGAATGAACACTTTTTGTAAAATTCCACGTCGACGAAGTTACGGGTAACAGCTATTTAACATAAAATAAATGCATCAGAAAGTAATATTAACGTATTACACCAGTAGCGCACACAAAAAATTTTCAAGGGAGGGGTCCAGGGTCGAAAGTCCACCATTTTGGTGTCATACTCTATTACGCCATCCAGCATATTCTTTTGATTTTGTCAATTTTCGGGAACAAAAATAACACAAAATTAATTATTGAATAAATAATTACCATTAATTAACAAAATTAATTATTAATAACAAATACATAATTAAATTTTATGTAATATATCCGTAGGATTATAACCAATCGGGAAAAAACATCAAGGGGTATGGGGGTGACCGGACCCCTAAGACACCCTTGTGTGCACCACTGCGTATTACACATCCAGATACAAATTATTTACACCATTTTAAGTGTTTATTACACAAAATTTGTAACAATGTGTTACTTTTGCTGAGAAGGTATGTGTTTTCAATAATCGACCCACAAGAGAGTTACGGTGCGTCATAAATTTAAAAAAAAAAATTTGAGCTATTATATCAACAGACTTAAAATTTAGCGAACATGGTTTCTGTTCAGCTGAGATATGCAAAAAGCTTTTTTTTTGTTAAATTTACAATTCACGTAAAATTACCTCATTAAAAACTTCTTTATCCTTCAGTCTGTATTGTTTAATTTTTCAATTCAGCCGTGCGAAGAACGGGTATACCAGCTAGTAATATTAATATAGCTACAATAATAATCATATAATAATAATGTAATTATAATAATAACTAGCTGGTATACCCGTTCTTCGCACGGGTGAACTGAAAAATTAAACAACACAGATTGAAGGATAAATAAGTTTTTAACGAGTTAATTTTACGTGAATTGCAAAATAAAGATAAAAAGCTTTTTGTATATCTCAGCTGAACAAAAAAAAACTTTGTTAAACTTTAAGTCTGTAGATCTAATAGCTGATAAAAAGGATTTTTTTTTAAATTTATAACTCGCCGTAACACTCTTGAGGGTCGATTTTTGAAAATTCCTCCCTAAGCTGATATCTGCTCAGCAAAAGTAACACATTGTTAAAAGTTTTGTGTAATGAACGCTTAAATAGTGTAAATAATTTACATCTGAAAGTATAATACATTAATATTACTTTCTGTTGTATTTATTTTATGTTAAAATTGTAATATTCGCAAGCAACGCCGTTTCTTAAATTATAATCGCAATTCAATGAAAAACATAGCGAAATGTTAACGATAGAGTCAAGTTGGCAAATGCCTAGCTACTTTCATAGCTCGAGCTTTATTAGAGCTTTGTAAGACCCGCCATGTAGAGGGGCGATGCACGTTAATACTTTATCCAACCGCATTATGATTTACTGCAGTTTTTTCATACAATATTTTTTTGGATCACTACATTTAAAATTAAGGGTAATATGTTTAATTTAAAATTAAATTAAACATAAACAAAATACTCCACTTTGGAAAATTTAATCCGTTAGAGCTAATAAATTAATTAAAGATATTCCACTGTAAAATTAATTATATACACCGTTCACTTAAAATAAGTAGTCAAATCATTTTCTAAGGTCTTCATTAACATACAAAAACATAAGACACTTAAATTTTGACAAACTATTTTTTCCGCTAAAATACTCATAATGGAACCCGTGCTGCCATATATCTTGGAAGAGTGGATTTCAAAGAATATTCCTGCTAAGTATTGGTAGAATATTCCTTCTAAGTTGGTGTAGTGTGGTAGTTAGAAGAACGGGGTGCCAGCTCAAGTGTCCTCCACGTCACTTGACCATGGTTCAAAAATACGTGATCCGTTGCCAAAAGCCCTCGTGTAGCTGAACAGTGCGACATTAATATTCACTCACTCTCACACTCCAAAAAATACAGTACAGTAGTTATTACGTTTTTAAGTGTAAAAATAATTATATCTGCCTATTCAATTAAAATTATAGCGTTATAATTAACTACTAACCACAAACAAATTTTGGAAATTTGTCCAAATGATGCAGTGTGAAAGAGAAAGTTTATTTACTTTAAGTACCAGAACTAATAAAAGCATTTATTTGGAAAAAAGATCAATTTCTTACTACCAAATGTGTATAATACAATCATAAAAAAACATTAAAATAAAGAGAGATTTATAACAATATCTCTCTTCAGAACTTAGTTTTATTCTGAAATAAAAAAAAATAGGCATTATGCTGATCAGAGGAATTAATTAGAAGCGAGCACCTTGCGTAGCCAAAACAAAAAGAGTTCTTTCACAAACAAAAGATAGATATATGCTGACGTGGGCTTTTTTGCAGCGCAAGCCAGAATTGCTCGCAGATGGCAGAATTTTTTCCTACTTACTTGACAAATATCGTTATATTTTGGACACTTCATACAATATCTTTATAAAGTATAGTCTATGCTATAAATTATAGCCTGTGCGTTGATCTGATGTATAAGCTATATTACTGTAAAGTTTCATTAAAATCCATTCAGTTGTTTTTGCGTGAAAGACCCACAAACATCCTCACAAACTTTCGCATTTATAATATACACTGCTGGACAATTGCTAAGGACGGATAACACTATCATCCATAGCAACCACAAAATGAAAGGAAGCAAAATGTGGAAAATTAGAATAAGTGCGAGATATTAGTAAGAAGAAGTATGAGTATGCAAATTTTTTTCCCACGTCTGTTCATCACGTGATAGCGTTCATAAGAGCTTTAAAGGTTTTGACGCGTGTGGACAGTTGTTGTTTCAAGTCAAAGTTTTACAGGAAAGATTTAATAGACGAACTTAAAATTTTTCGCATGTCTTCCCGACATCACATAGATGATTTTATGCTTGGCCGAATTATTGGAAAGATCGAAGAAGGGCGAAAAATAACAGATGTTGTCAGGGAGTTCAACATCGCTCGCAGCGTTGTTTCACGGCTGTGGAAGTCATTTAAAACTACTGGAATGTGTAGTAGACGGCACGGGGGATGTCGTGTTAGAAGTACGACGCCTGCAGAAGACAGATATATCGTCCTATCTGCAAAAAGGAACAGGCGCACCACAGCTCAGCAGGTGGCAAATCAGTGTCTTGCTGCCTCAGGAAAGCAGATATCCCGAAAAACTGTTGCCAGACTTTGGAGGGGAGGAGGACTATACGCACGCAGACCTGTTGTGTGTGTCCCATTGACCAGACAGCACCGTACTGCCCGTTTGCAATGGTGTCGTGAGCATCACAATTGGACTGAACAGGACTGGGCATGCGTACTATTCTCAGATGAGAGTAGGTTCAGTCTGTCATCAGATTGTAGACGCCAACTGATCTGGCGCGAGAGTGGTACTGCTTATCGTCCAGAAAATATCCAGGAAAAGGACCGATATCCGACATGCAGTATCATGGTGTGGGTCGGCATCATGATCAATGGCCGCACGCGCCTACATGTGGTAGCGAATGGGACTATGACGGGCCAACGATACATTGATGAAGTTCTACTTCCTCATGTTCGTCTTTTCCGTGGTGCTGTCGGTGATAAATTCGTTTTTATGGATGACAACGCAACATGTCATCGAACACTCGCTGTTCAGGATTGTCTAGACAGCGAGGGTATTCAACGTCTCGTATGGTCAGCGCGTTCTCCAGATCTAAACCCCATTGAAAATGTGTGGGAGGCTTTGGGGAGGCAAGTTGCGGGTCGAAACTATCCTCCGACAAACAAGAATACCCTCATCCGTGCACTCACAGAGGAATGGGATAAATTGCCTCAACAGCTGCTGGATAATGTTGTGCAAAGTATGGTACGACGTGTGGAATGTTGCATCACACTCCACGGTGGACATATCCCGTACTGATACCTTTCTTTAAGGTGCCTGCTGACTTTTAGATGCATTGTTCCATTTCTCCGTACGCAGATCAAATGAACATTTTTTTTCTTTCAGATGTTTCACAGCTTTTGTACTTTCCAGAACAATAAATATTCTTTATTCTAATGTCTGAACAGTGTGGCAACTATATTTTATCCTACTAGGCCTCATGTCTCGCTTAATGTTATGCTACATAGCAATCTGTGATCCGTCCTTAGCAATTGTCCAGCAGTGTATTTATCATATATATAATAATAATAATATAATTATAATAACAATCACACATAATAATAATATAACTATAATAATAATATAATTATAATAACAATCACACATAATAATAATATAACTATAATAATAATATAATTATAATAACAATCACACATAATAATAATATAACAATAATTATAATAACAATCACACATAATAATAATATAACAATAATAATAATATAATTATAATAATTATCATACAATAATAGTCGTATAATATAATAATAACAAAATGTTATAATAATTGTATTATTTATTAAATATATTATAGTATGAACAAAATAATAGCCTAATATAAATTAATATTAAATAACAATTAATAATTGCTGATAACTTTCAATATTTCAAAAACTGCGAGTTCTTTTAAAGAATTTCATCAAACAAGAAACATACATTAAAATACATTATTAAAAAGTAAAATAAAGTAAATATGCGTACTTTCCAGCAATAATTACAAGCATTGCTTTCCTATTCTTTAATAAAAATAATCGCCTTGTAAATTATTAAGAGAAGTACTTTGAGTTGTCAGCAAAATAAGTGATTTAATTACAGCACTAGCCACAGGCTTGACCTCTTTTTCTTGATGAATCGAACTAAGTGAATATCTAAAGTCCGTAGGTTTAAGATTCTCTTAACTAGGTGATAATCTAACTTCTATAACAGCCAACGAACTCCTACACTCACTCGCGGGAGTTCAAATAGCAATCAAACTAACATAAATCACGGTTTCTCCACTGCTAATAAACCCACAACAGTTAAAAAAATATTTTTCCGCAGAGGATTAGTCACAAGCGTGGATAGGACCCGTCACAGTCATGAACATTGATTTGCATATGAAGTTATTTATTGTTTTATGCTACACTTTAGAACAAACATCCATAGTCTAATCACTAACGTAAAACGAAATATTTGTGTAAATCCATATGCTCCTCTGACTTATTTTGAGCAAAGTATTAATTCATACACATTTTGGCGATTGAATTAGAAACTTTTGATTTGCAACTGAATGCGTGCTAGAGATGAAGTTTGCAAATTTATTCTATGACGTCGGTTACACGTGGTTAGAATGCCAGTAAAAGTAAGTACTTATCACGATGAAAGAAGTAAAATGGAAATATGACAGATCTTTGACCATTTGTGAAAAAAAGGGTTTATTATTGGTACCAGTTTAACAGGGGCCTCGATTTCGAAGACAGAAAAATCACACCGAGTTTTCAAAAGTAGGAATCAAAGTCTACAGTCCCTCTCAAGAAGCCGTAACTGTGATTCGAGCGCAGTTTTCCAAAAGCGTGATCGGAGGCATCTCCGACGAATTCTATGGCTTAACAGGGGTCTCAACTGACACAAATCGTAAACACAATTGTTTGATGATGTTTAATAGGAATTAGATCTTGCGCCATTAATTTTTCACTCATTCACAAATCATAAGCCAAGGTTCTTCCCAAAAGATTTCAACTCTAACCATGCGCAGAGAAGATAGGAATGCCGTGATGCCCTGGGGCTCGAGGGTATCATCTCCTCATCCACGCGACCTAGATTTGTAGGAATAAATGATTGATCACCCACATTCTCCATAAAAAATCTAATTTATTATGTCTAAATATATATTGATCAACGTAACACAAGTCTTACTAAAGGGATATGATCAGGAGTGATACTACGTAAGTATCAATTCTAAGTAAATAGCGCCTGAAATCCTAATCACTATCTTTATCAAAAGCTACCCTAAGAACCCTTATCCGTTTTATAGATTCCTTAACACACTAAAGTCCGTTCTATAATTACACTTCTAAAGGGTGTTTTTTTTTAGAGGTATAGAACTTTAAATTGCAATAAAACAACGATGTATTATTCGATTGACATGAATGTTTCTTTATTCGAAAGATAATCTTGTGGCATTACATTTTAAATATGATTTCTGGCATATGACTGCCACGGCTGACTCGGTTGATGAAGATTGTTAATTTTAATGGCGCAAGGGCCAACTTTGGCCAAGCTGCGCCAAACACTTGTGAAAAGAGAGAGAATGTCATACATTTTAAAAATATATATGTATAAAAATATATGCACGCATGCATGCACGCATGCATATAATATATTAAAAATATAAAGAAACACATAAATCAAATCATATGTAAAAATCCAATTTTTAAAACGAAGGCAAAGAGATTTTGGTGGGGGGATTCCCCCACCAAGTCAGATAAGGTTAAAACAGATGTATGAAAGAAGGTGATGCGATGATGGTTAAAAACAGGACAATCTATTAAAATATGACAAACTGAATATGGGACCTTGCACGAGGGACATTCTGGGGCATTTTCACCCAACAGAAGGTGCCTGTGCGTGAAACGAGTGTGACCAATGCGAAGCCGAGTCAAACGGACATCATGTCTTCGCACTGGTAGTGCTGCCCAATGAGAAGTGGAAGGATGAATGTTATGCAGTTTGTTGAGGATCTGTTGATCCCAAGTCTCTTGCCATACACGATGAATATAGTTCTGTGTTGATGTCTTTAAATCACGGCTGACTCGGATCTAGTCCAATCTGGACGTCCAATTTTCGATGACTTTTTTCCAACATTTGTGGCCGTATATCGGCAATAACACGGCGAATGTTGTCTTCCAAATGGTCAAGCGTTTGTGGCTTATCCGCATAGACCAATGACTTTACATAGCCCCACAGAAAATAGTCTAGCGGTGTTAAATCACAAGATCTTGGAGGACAATTCACAGGACCAAAACGTGAAATTAGGCGGTCACCAAACGTGTCTTTCAATAAATCGATTGTGGCACGAGCTGTGTGACATGTTGCGCCGTCTTGTTGGAACCACAGCTCCTGGACACAATGATTGTTCAATTCAGGAATGAAAAAGTTAGTAATCATGGTTCTATACCGATCACCACTGACTGTAACGTTGTGGCCTTCACCGTTTTTGAAGAAGTACGGACCAATGATTCCACCAGCCCATAAAGCGCACCAAACAGTCAGTTTTTCTGGATGTAACGGTGTTTCGACATACACTTGTGGATTAGCTTCACTCCAAATGCGGCAGTTTTGTTTGTTGACGTAGCCATGAAGTACGCTTCATCGCTAAACAAAATTCGCTTATGAAAATCGGGAACAACGGCAATCTCATTTTGGGCCCATTCGACGAATCTACGCCTTGCTTGATGATATTTAAAATGTAATGCCACAAGATTATCCTTAGAATAAAAAAAAAATTCATGTCAATCGAATAATACATCGTTGTTTTATTGCCATTTAAAGTTCTATACCTCTAAAAAACACCCTTTATAATTAATAGCTTACTAATATCTCACGGCGATCAGCCCCTCACACACAGCTTTCGATTTTTCTTCTATTATATTCTTCTACTATTATTCTTCCATTCTATTACCATCCGACTTCTATTCTACTTTTATCTTACTAACACGCGAATGCTAAAGCTCCAATATATATATGTGTGTGTGTGTGTGTGTGTGTGTGTGTGTGTGTGTGTGTGTGTGTGTGTGTGTGTGTGTGTGTGTGTGTGTGTGTGTGTGTGTGTGTGTGTGTGTGTGTGTGTGTGTGTGTGTGTGTGTGTGTGTGTGTGTGTGTGTGTGTGTGTGTGTGTGAGTGTGTGTGTGTGTGTGTGTGTGTGTGTGCGTGTGCGTGCGTGCGTGCGTGCGTGTGTGTGTGTGTAATAATTCCCCCTAGCATCCTTTTAATTAACTCTTTTCAATAATATTGAAATAATCTTTTAACTATTTGGTTCGAAACTAACACCCTGATCTTAATCGTAATCGATGAATATTATAATACATCAGAAATCCCTGTCCCATCCATTCTATCCAATCAGAACTACGATTACGTAATCATCACGCGCTTGCACTGTTGGTATAAAACAGAACTTTTTGTGTAATCCCGCTCTCTTCCTTTTTTGCCGTCATCATGTTGAAATGTACATAGTTGCTTTTTGTGTATTTGTGTTGTGTCCTCCAAGATGTTGTTATTGTTTGTCTCCAATCCACTTTGCTTTAATATCGTCGCAAGTTTGTGTGTCTCGTCAACAGTAATTTTGTCCTAAGCTTTTGATGTGTGCTTCAAAATAAAGAAGATGAATGTCCACTGAAGATGTGTTTAATGAAAACCTACTAACACTCGAAAAAATACTACACTCGGCCAATATTTTACACACACACACACATATATATATATATATATATATATATATATATATATATATATATATATATATATATATATATATATATATATAACTAATCTGCATATCGTGGTTTCTTCTTGAGAGAGTTGGATTGAAATAATGCCATTCTGGCCCCAAAGATTCCCCAAGATGATTAGCTTGAAAGCGGGATAAAGCCCTGTCACAATGCATAGTCGGGTACCTGCGAGAAAACCACTCATTTCTGCGTAAAAAGCAAAATTTCGTTTACAGTGGTATCGAGTAAGAAGACAATTGACATCTGAGAATTAAAATGGTTAATGTCGAATGAATCACGATACACTTTATTTCGCACTGATGGAAGACGTTGAATTTCTAGAGAACCCACGAAACCGTGAATCCATCTTGCCTTACTCGCACTGTACACAGTTCTGGTGGGAGTATCATCATATGGGGCATGTTCTACTGGCGTGTAAGTTGTACCATTGGGTTCTTCGAGCGTAAACAAATAGCCACGCGATATTTAGGTATCTGGAGGGTCAAGTGCATCCTGCAATGTTGCATTTTTACCCTGATTGTGCGGGACACTTCATGTGGACAATAATGCATCGCGCCAGAAGTGTTCAAAATTGATTTTCTGAACATCAGTCAGACTTCCGACACCTTCCTTGGCCACCGCATAGCCTGGATCTTGAACTCAAAGAAAATGTGTGGGAAGACGAATCCGACCGCCCTTTACAAAATCTAAAAAGCTACCTAGCCACTATATGGTATTCTCTGGACATAAATGCACTCCTAAAGCACGTAGACTCGATGCCCAAGCGAATAAGAGCAATAAAATATGTTACGGGGATTTATCGGAATTACTTCTATTAATCCTCTTGGGATTTTCTTTGGAGCCAGAATGGCAATTTTTTCCAACCAACCCAAGAAGAGGGCGTGGTTATGCAGATTAGAAATCATATATATTGGAATGTTAGTACTCGCGTTGGGCGCTAAGTAAATCTAAATGAAGTGAGGTAAAATTCTAGGAGAAGATTGTTAGTGTATTCTGTGTGAGTGAGTGAGTGAGTTTTGGGGTTATTGGCGCAAGAGCCAATTTTGGCTAAACTGCGCCACACGTTTGTTAAAACAGTAAAACCATGTAAAAATACAAAGGAAAAATACAAGTACATAAAAATAATTATATATGTGCATGCCTGCATGCACATATATATAAAAAATAAAGTTAAAGTTAAAACATTTTAAAAAGTCAAATTAAATATAAAAATCCAATTTTCTTTATAAAAGCAAATAGATTTTGGTGGGGAGATTCCCCCACCAAGTCAGATAAGGTTAAAACAGATTTATGAAAAAAGGTCATGCGATAAGTATTAAAAACGGGACAATCTAGTAAAATGTGACGCACAGTGTAAGAGACCTTGCATGACGGACATTCAGGAGCATCTTCACCCAATAATAAATGCCTGTGAGTGAAGCGAGTATGACCAATGCGAAGACGAGTCAATTTGACATCAGTTCTTCGCATTGGCATCACAGTGAGTGAGTGAGTGAATGTGGGGTTTTATGGCGCAAGAGCCAAACCTGGCTATACTGCGCCAAACATTTGTTAAAAGAGTATAAAACCATGTAAAAATACATATTAAAAATACAATTGCATAAAAAGAAATTTGATATATGTGCATGCCTGCATGCACATATGTAAAAAATAAAGTTAAAGTTAAAACATTTTAAAAAGTCAAATTAAATATAAAAAACCAATTTTCTTTATAAAAGCAAATAGATTTTGGTGGGGAGATTCCCCCACCAAGTCAGATAAGGTTAAAATAGATGTATGAAAAAAGGTGATGCGATGATGGTTAAAAACAGGACAATCGATTAAAATGTGACGAACAGTGTAAGAGACATGGCATGAAGGACATTCAGGAGCACGTTCTCCAAACAACAAATGCCTGTGTGTGAAGCGAGTATGGCCAATGCGAAGACGAGTCAATTTGACATCAGTTCTTCGCATTGGCATCACAGGCCATGCTCCTATGACAGGTTTCACAGAGTGCAGTTTGTTATCCAACTGCTGACTCCATGATTCCTGCCAGATCTTAAAAATATGATGCATGATGACGCGCTTCATATCCGATAACGGAACCCGCTAGCGGCAGATGCGTCGTCGCCGACTTTGCCGCGCTGTCCGCTTGCTCGTTGCCTATGATTCCTACGTGACTTGGTAGCCA
>BMAU01006331.1:0-107824 GCA_019973935.1 Trichonephila clavipes | reverse complement strand
AAATTAGAAATTGTTGCTGTGGGTACTGATTAAATCAAACCTGGATTCAAGTGCATTTATAGTTTTATATCTAATGTGAAAAAATAAACTCTGCCTTATATTTCAAAGTAGGATCTTCTATCGGATCATCTCGTGCCTCATAGTCGAAATTAACAGTCCTTCTTCGAACTCTATGACGTAGCTGGTTGAGCTCAAAATTAGCCGGTATGTCAATTTCGTCGGCGTGTTCTCGAGCATCGCAAAGCATTTCACTTAAGACTGTGTCCAATCTAAGATACTTAAAAAAACCTTTACAAGTTTTCAAGAGCTCCATAGCAGATGGTAAATCATAGTCTTCTGTCTGAAAGAGCTTACTTATTGGATTGATACAATTTAAGATTTTGTACGAAATTACAATGCAGTATAAGATCTTAAATTGTTTAACACAACTTAATAGTCCAGAAGCCTCAACTCATTGAGTTGTCAATCTTCGAATTATTACAAACAGCAAGTAAAGCATCGTATATCCCTCCTACTTGATACCTTAGTGGTTTTAATGCATTTAGTATTTGGCTTTCCCAACGATTTTGTTTGAAATCACTTATCTACTTTACAAATTGTGTTCATCATATTTTTATTTCTGGAATGCACATTTTGCTTCCACTTTAATTAAATAGGTTTATATATACCAGGAACACACACAACAAAAAAATAGTACCTATATTCTTTCACATCAATTATTGTTCTTTAACAATAAAACTTTAATTAAATTCTTTTTTTTGTTGTTGCTTTTTATAAGAAATTTCTGTCATAATTTTGACATTCTTATTGTTGCCTTTTTTCAAGATTTAAAAAAAATACATTTTAAAGGATTTTTGAGAAATATAATAGTAAAATGAAACAGTAAATAAAAACTATTGCAAACTGAAAACACCGATTTTTTAATTTTTAGTGCACCAGTATTCTACGGAACACTGAGTAAGAGCCTCTGGTTTATGTCTTGGATGAGTGTTATGTTCTGAAACTTTTTTGGTAAGATACTAAAATAGGAATTCCAAGTACTATATATTAGTATTCGTTGCAATTAAACGATTGAGAATTATAGCCTTTGTGTATTAATCACAAATAAAACATATTTTAATAGGATTGAAACTTAATTTTAAAAATGCTTTGGAAGTTATTTAGGCTTAAAGTCGATGTTGTTTATTTATTAGGGCTACTAATTCTATGTTATTTTGATATCACTATACATTCAAATATATTAGCTATTTAATAATCGTCTTTCGAAATTCAAAATTCACGTCTGAAATTTTGCAATTAATTTATCTAAAGGATGTTTTTGCATTGAGTTAAATATTTGTATTTTTCAAAATATATATTTTTTTTTGGTTTAAAATATTTAAGTCTTTTTAATATTTTCTAAAAATTTCTCCATATTAAATTGAAAATAACTTATTAACTCAATTTTTAAATTTTTTGGAATATGCATTTTGATGAACTTTATTAGTTACAAAATGTTTTACAATATTTTAAAGGTAATATACATTTTTTTATGTATTTTTATAATTAATTAAACACATAATATAAATAATTAATTGCACAAACTAAAACTCAGTGGTGCAACAGCCCATGAGAGCCAGGGCCTACTGTACCCATCTCAGTGTACGAGACCATTGGGCGCTGAGATACATGAGCAATGTCTCGATCAGGTGGTCAGTCTGAAGTGAGACCCCCAGTTTTTTTAAGTCCCCAAGCAAGCTTGGTATTCATTTATCGACCCACTGCAGTAGGGATGAAAGGTTGAGTCGATCTATTCCAACCCGGGAAATAGAAACCGTACCTGTGACGTGAAAGCACGATACGCTACCACTCGACCACCAGGTCTATAATTAATTATACACATAATATATATAATTAATTATGCACATAATTAACATTAAATATTCCTTCAAATTGTACGTGTAAAACACAAGTTCCCAAACTTTTTCGTCTCTTAGACCCCTTGCCATGTTTTTCGGTATGGGGTAGACCCTGCTAATTACTATTGAATTTTTGCAAATTTATCAACTTAAATGCCTTTTTGACATCCAGTAGTACTACTACTATTTTAAAGAATTAAAATTATAACTAATGAAGTATAGAGTTAAAAGTTTAAAAAGCATATGTTAATTAATTCAATTAAAAGCTAATTAATATATAAAATAACTGTTAAATAAAATAACCAAACAACACACAATTTATTTTAATGGGAGGGATCAATCTGGACTACAATAGCAAATTTTCGACATTTAGTATCAATCTTGTCAGGTTTAACCTTAAATCTCCTCTGTTAGTAGTGTCCAGTTTCTTTCTTTTGTTTTGGAGATTGGCAACTGCGCTGAAACTCCTTCTTACTAGCAAAAGTAAAAACTTCCTCAGGATATTCCATAATTCAGGACAAATAACAGGTTTGCCTTTTTAAAGCCACAATTGCTGGCATCCATTTCTAAACTTTAAAATCTTTATTGGTGCATATCATGATCAGTTCCTGTTGCCCCCCCTGTGACATTTTTTTTTCAATATGACCATGTAAATTCACCATAGGCAAAGCATTATCAAACCTGGTTTCAAAATCTGAATAAAAGACAGTTAAATGTTGAACGTGGGTTAAAACGTGCTGGCAGATTGTCTGGGTTAATTTGAGAAAATTCTGGACCTCCAGTATTATACTTCTTTAGTTTTAACTCTGGAAAGAAACGCTGAAATAGTTCCTGTTTTAAAAAATTTATGCTGTCACCTTGTACGGGCAAATTAACCTCATTAAATTTAGAAAATTAATCTGCTGTAAGGAAAATTTTGTTTCCCCACTTGCTTAAATTTTCTTTTAAAATTAAAGTCACGATCTAGTTTAATGAGAGCCAATATCACAGACCTCCACTTACACCTCATTGTCCCACAAATTATTTTTTTGCTGACGTGGACTCCTTGCAGGTCCTCATAGACCCCTGGGGGTCTATATAAACCACTTTGGGAATCACTGGTGTAAAAGACCTTGAATTAAAAAGGTATCACGTACAAATTCCTCTTAAAATGGCAATAACATGCAAAAAAGAAAAAATTGTTCAAGTTTTTAAAATTTAATCTTACGAAATAATGGCTACCTTAACAGTTTTAGAATAGATTAGAGAAATTATATGTTTATTTCACATGTTACATTCAATAAAAAGAAGAAAAAAGTGTCTATATAAGTAAAATTAACTTATTTTTTCTTTGAAAATTCTTTTAACAGTTTGAAGCAAAATATAAATTAAATATTTAGCAGTTATAAATTAGTTCATTTATTACTAAACAAAATTATCACACTATATTACGATTACAAAATAAAATCATCATAATAAGTATAACTACGTTGTATTTCAATTTCGAGCTATTAATGTTAGGATCCTTTATGTATGGTAAATAATTAATGAATGTACTCAAAAGCTCATTAATAATTTGCATTTTAAATGACCTACTATCGTCCTTTATAAGCGACTAAAGAAATTATTTTTATACGAGAGGCAAATATTTTTTCATTTGAATAACAATATCATTAGAAAATGTTTCAATACGATTACGGTACTTTCAAGATATGAAAAGACACATACTTTAAAATATTAATCAGCATGAAAATATTCTATGAAACTGATGATATTTATATTTATGTATGTAAAACGAAACATAAATAAATAAAATAGAAAAAGAACAACTGCAGCAAAATAATTTTTGAAGTGATAACTTCTGTTAGCGCGTTTTGCTGGAGAGTGAACTTAAATGAACGTCACGCTTGGTTATGTAATGCTCATTTGGCTTTTTTTGTCTTTAGTCTGACATACACATCCCTAAAAAAGAATGAGGGACGTTTCTCCCCGCCACTCTGAAACGTGGTTGTCCCCCCTCCAATACACCGTAAAAGTAAAGTTCCTAGCTTTTATCTAAGTGAGGCTCCCTCCACCTACCCCGCTACCTCTTCCTACGGAAATGAATGCGGGATTCTTTCTAATCCTAGTTGAAGCATGAAAATGAGATGTAATATTTTTTAAAAATAGGCTTCGAGAGAAAGAGAAATCCTACACTAAAATTAATCATAATATGTATAAAAAGGACAAATTTTTATATAACTAATTAAATAGTATAATTATCATTAGAAATATTGCAGTGATCTTAAGAATAAAAATCTATTTTTGTAAGCAAATCAGAATAGCAATGAACAAATAGTTCTATTAATCACATTATTTAAATATACTTTGAGTCTAAAAAGTAAATTAAAACAATTAAAAATTTAAAATAACAAAATTAAATAATTTAAATACAAGAAAACAAATATAATTAAGAAGACTTTCTTTGCAGCAGCACCAGATATATTTGTACAAAACTGCCATACGACAAAAGAGCTAGCATAAGCCAGAGATTATGAGATATAAATCTTCTGATTATATCTCTTTTTAAAGGTTTTGACCTAGATTCCTCTCTTCCCAATCAACTACCTGTCTTACTATCCCTTTGCTTAAATTAATTCATGGATATAATTGAATATTGTTAAATTACAACCAAAATTTATAAAGCCGGATCAGGTCTTCTGAACAAATTACCTATGATTTTAAGTGAGAATTTTAAAGTAGATTTTTCAAAAGACAAATAAAAACATTTAATTGATGATTTGAAATCAAAATTCCATTTAATTATGTCAAATGATCCAAATGAAGCACGAGGAAGTACAGAACAACGCTTGACGGATTTTTAAATAGATATTTAAATAAATTTCTGAATCTACAGGATTTATAACCTATTTCAGTTACCATAAACGTAATGTTTCTCCTTAGAATACATTTAATTCCCAAATATAATTCTATATTTCATACAAAAATATTACTTTATAAGTACAGACATATGAATAAATAATTTTATAGGATAGTACTAATATCCCCTTGTTTTTTATTTACTAAACTAATCCCTGAAATAACATCACAAAATTTGAAGTTATCACTTTTATCGTGTGGTCACTATTTTCTTTTCTCTCACTTAATCTTACGCAATAATTAAAATTCCTGGGCATTAAACTTTACAAATCTAAAAAAGAATTCGAAAATGAAAATATTTTTACCTTTTCGGTTGTCCGACTTTGTCTTCTCTGCATAGGCACAGGAAGCTAAAAGAATTAGTTTGGAAGTCAAATTGACACAAAATTCCCTCAGGTTTATTAGAAAAAGGGTCTTTTCAGAGGGTTATTCTGCCCCTTTCTTTTCATTCATAAAACTTGACCGTGCTTTTCATCACTTTTGTTGAGACTAATCTCTGCCAAAATCTATCTCTTTCAATAGTACCCAAATTCACGGATACAAAGCAGTAACCGTTGTAGGAAATTAGTTGCAAGAGAAGGAACATGATGCCGAAATTCTTCTTTATCGCCCTCCCCCTTCCCCCATGGGACCGGCATTGGGAAACACGACTTAAAACAGTAATGAATACAAGTTATAAAAAAAACTCTAAGTCTCCATAGAAAACGTGAATATTTTGCATACACATTTTTAATTTTTTTCTTTGAATTTGTATTCTGACTCGTGGAACCCCTGAGTAATTTTGTTTTATTTTCTTCATAAACTAGTTAATTTTACAGTCAATTTGCCGCCTCCTAAGGTCACCGCCCTGGGCAAGGGCCCGGCTTGCCCACCCCTAGCACCGGCCCTGCTTCAAGCAACAAAAATAGGGGGAGAAATTGGTTAACTTACCACAGTCCAGAAAAGAAAGGAAATAAATATATAAAACATGTTTCTTAGAGGTGTACCAAAATATATTAATTCACTGCAAAACAAAAAACAGCGAAAATTCAGATCAGAGGCAACAATCTCGAAATTTCAAAACACAGACAAAGTTTATCTACTTTCGTCAAATTCAACGAACTTTATTCTCAAACATAAACAATCGACTTCATGTAAGTTGTCGCCTTTAATGTAAAAATGGTTCGGAATAATCAAATGAAATATAAGCAAAGCAAATGAGACTGTTGCCAAAACAACAAACTAAAAAACCTAGAGGTTGAGAAAAAATTGAAAAATCGCTTAAAAATTTAATTTTAAAAAATCTAAAGCGAATTTCGAAAAAAAAAACTCTTCACAGTGCACGTCATTAGGACCTAAAAAAATTATGTGCCAAGTTTTATACTTCTGGGTTGCTTGGTTTGGGAGGTAGAGGTGAAACACACACGCTGATCTTCTCTTTTACACTCATGTCCATAAATTGAGGATAATGAAGTTTAGGCAAAGAAAGAGACAGAAGCAAAACAAATTTGACTTGTTTTTAAAGTTTATTTATTAAGCAAAAGGTAAAGAGCAAAAAAGATGCTATATGTTTGACATAATTAATAAAAATTGCGATTTTTACTCCCTGGAGCAAATTTCAAAACAGAACCTATTTACAAAAACAGCATAACATGGTTAGTATAATGGTTAATATGGAGTATGTCTCCCGGACGATGCAATACAGGCCTTACAACGCCTAGGCATACTGAGTATCAAATTAACAATCTGATCTTGGGGAATATTACACCACTCAGCAAGCAATGCCGGTAGACAAGTGGGAGGGGGTTGACGGGCTGTAATTCGTCGGCCAAGCATATCCTACACATGCTCTATTGGATTCAAGTCCGGTGACTATGCTGGCCAATCCACACGGGTGATATCCTCCGATTGAAGGCATTCGTCTACAATGTTTGCATGGTGAGGACGGGAGTTGCCATCCATAAACAGAAATTCAGCACCCATGGCGCCCCGAAACAAACGTACATAGTATTCCAGAATGACATCCCGATAGATGTGGCCTGTCATCGTCACACTCTGAACATGCAGGTCAGTTCTGAAACCAAGAATAATTCCTTCTCAAACGAGCCATCCTGCACCACCGTAACGGTGTCGTTCAATGGTGTTCTTTTGGTGGTAACGGGTACCTGGCGCTCTCCATATTAAAGTCCGGCGAGAATCAGACTGCAAACTAAACCTGGACTCTTCGGAGAGAGAGAAAACATCACACAAGACCACTGTTGTGGTGTCCACAATGCATGCTCTCTACTCCTGGTTAATCGCAGGCGACAGTGAGTTGCGGTAAGTGGAACACATCTCACAGGCCTACGAGCATATAGACCAATGTGCTCTAAGCGTCTGTACACGGTCTGGCTTGAAATTGTCGTACCGGTAGATGAAGAGAGGTGACGATACAGGTCTGATGCTGTGCTACGTCAGTTTCTTTTTGCAGTAACTGCCAAATACCGGTCCTCATTCGGCATTGTAACTCGTGGGCGACCTGTGCTGTAACATCTACTCACACTACCATCATCTTGGAATCGTTGCCAAAGCCTGGAGATGACACTCTGGGCGATTCCAAGTTTCTCGGATACTTCCAGCTGGGTACGTCCACATTCCAGTCGTCCAATAATTCTACCACGTAAAAAATCATCCAAATGCTCCCTTTGTGCCATAACTATGCGGTTATTGCACTAAAAGGCTTTTAAAGCGCTTGTGAACATTTTTACTTCTTTGCCACCATTCTTTATATACCCCTCTCTTACGCTCGTCATTGTGACGTACTATCCGTGCCATCTGGTGGTTTCCTGTAATTTGCATGTTCTTCTTCAAGACGTATGTGATAATTCTACAATGAAATTTTTATTTTAGAGTTCAATTTCTGTGTGATTCTGAATTATCCTTAATTTATGGACATCAGTGTATTAGTATAGATGAGAATAAGTTGCCGTGAAATCTGGCGTATAAAGCGCACCTATATTTTCAAGCTGAATTTTTATGATATTTAGATATATTCACCGACTAACGCGCGCGCAATCTCTTTTTTACGAAAAAATCTAAAATCTTTGTATACATTGCTTTTTATGTTTTCGTCATTTATTCGAGGTATTATCCCAGACTTTTGAAAAAATATACTTCTAGAACTGCAACTTGTGGTAACACAGGTGTTGATAGATAAAGGAAAACAGATGAGCTTGTGTATGTTATTACTCTTTCAAAGAGAACTTCGTTGGGAGTAGTGTATTTATTTCTATTTGCCAGAGAAATAATTTATGTCTATATTTTTCAGTTCAGATAAGTAGTCTTTTACCTGTAAAATCTGGCAATATATCTGAAAATATCATATGATGGATTTAATGAGTTGCTTTAGAACTGTAGAATCAGTTAGGGAAATAAAAATATAATAATGGTGTGAGCAAAATAAAGATGTTCAATATTTTTACCTTCTGAAATGGATGTAAATTTATTTAATCATCGTGCGATAATTAACACCATAAACTATTTTAGTTCATAAGGCAAGTCGTTTCTTTTAAATAAACAGTGTTTCGATGCATGTAGAAGTAAAAAAAAATTTTATGCTTATCTCTTGTTTTTAAAGCTATAGTTTTTATGCCCGGCGTATAATGCGCACCCTTAATTTTCGATCTTATTTTTTGTGTTCACAGTGCTAATGCTTTTCTTTATGAACAAAACTCCTATTTTATTTAGGTGTGCCACTCTCTCGAGCTCATGGCCGGCTTGTCATGAATTCGAGCCCTAGTGCCATTGAAGATTTGCCGTACAGAGGGGCTGACGCACGTTAAGGCTACACAATACCCTGCAAATCTCATATATACCTAAAAATATATATATATATATTTTGCATTTTCTTGTGACCCCTATCATTGTGCAACATGCCACACAAAATTTCAGATCTGATAACAAATTACTCTTTCTGATATTCGAATCTTTCTGTGATCTTAGGTTTTGGTTTCATTTTAAAGCATTTTCCGCTCTTAAATTGAAATAATTAAAAATATTTTTAGTACAATCAACTCTTTCAGTGTGAAGTGGCTAATAATTTCACATTCATTACTAAATTTCTGCTTGATTATGTTTCGAGTTCTCATAGTTAATTCAGATCGATTTCAAGGTCAATCTTTGTTATAAAAAAACAGCTTATATAACTTAGAAGCTTTATCATCATCAATTTTTTCCAGTTGAGAAAATGCCATGGTGAAAACGTTCTCAGGTTGCTATGAGAAACAATAATTCGAAGAGATGGAATACTACTGAAAAAGATAAATTTAAAAACGCTTTCACAGAGCTGAAACTGCAATTAGATTCCCGAATACTGCTGATAAAACTGAATATTTTCATCATTTATCAAACTCCATTTTAGTAAACATACACAGTAGTACTATATTATATTATTTTGAAGTCATGGAACAAATACTCAAACTTGCTAAATTGCTCCAATTTAAAACAGAAAAATTAAACTTTTTCTACAAACCAGAGCCGATTTTTGGCTTAAAGTTATAACATATTATTGTGTACATAAAAGCTTTGTGTTTCAACACGTTTCTGATTGTGAAAATTTTAGGTTTAGATTTAAGTTGAATAACCTGTCGGCATAAATACTTTCAATATTATGCATATATTTTGACTAAAAAAGTTTTCAGTTATATTTAATTAAAGTAGGTTTTTAATGTAGAAAATACATTGGGAAATAACATTAAAAAGTTAGAGCTTTACGAACATTATAAAATTTTTGTTTTAAACCTTTACAATCTTTAAATGTGTTTTTTTCAGACATTTAATTTTGAAAATATGAGTGTCTTCTATTCAAGATAGTCTTGAAATTTTTTATATATACTCCCAAACGTATGTTCTGTAAAATTTAGTATGGATTTAAGTCTGAGATATCTAGTTATTTTTTAAAAAAATACTTAATATTTTTTAAAAAAATCACGTTTTTTCGAGGTTTAGTTAGAAAAATAATTATTAAAAGTCAACAAGGGAACATATTTTCAAATCCATACTAACTTGCTCACAATAATCCAAGAAATATAAATCACTTAAAATGACTAAAATTGAGCATTTTATTTCAGTTTTAAAATTGTAAAATAATGGCAGGTCAAACTGATTTTTTGCTTAAAAAATCAGCTAAATAATATAATCTAAATATAAAACAAATTATTTTTACTGTTACTGTCTCCAAGAATTTTTTTCGAAAAAGGGTATTGTGTAGCCTTAAATCTTTCCAATATATAGCCTTTGTGTTAATATTCACTTACACCCTATTTCATATGGTATTGTTCAATCACGGCATTGTTTCATATGGCATGGTGAACAATCCATAGGTGTGAAAAGTTTATGTGTTAAAAGTTTAGAAAGTACAATTTCAAAATGGTAGAAAAAAACTGAAGGGATTCTGAACATTTTTCAACTGAATGTTTATCAAAGATTGAAATTTGAAAACACTCTCGGGATACTGTCCTAAAACTTCGCAATTCTGAGCCATGGCCAAACGATGAGGATGATATCAGAGTTGGAACCATTTCTGAAAACTGCCACACTCCGCCAACGTGATGAATTTGAGTCTTGGCAAATTTTTCCTTGCATCACTCTCTCTGAACTGAAGGTCTTCACTACGACTCAAACTCATGACTGGACAACTCCGGTCTTGAATTCGCAAAGATTACCTTTTGACTGCCACAGCCACACTACTTTTGAACAAAGGCTAACCAGAAGAAAGCATATAAAAGATTTCTCAATCTGAAGAATGCAATGCTTCAGATTGGTTTTTATAACATAATTTAAACAATAATCAAAGCTAATAAATATTGAAAACATACTTAGATTTTAGCAGGAGTGCCGAAATACTCGTATTTCAAATAAACTTTATGCAGCCTTATGTTTCTTCAGATACCTTATTTATAGAATCTTAACTCATGTTTAACTATAAAACAACTAACCGTAAAATTCAGTTTCAGGTATGTATTGATTTTCTGTTTAATGAGGTTTAATATATTTTCCTGACATAGAAATTAAACTACACATACAAGACAAAGGTAGAAAATATTTCTACTAGACAAAAATGACACGTCAGATTTTTCAGTTTTGGGGAAGTTCTCTTAATATACACTGATTACCAAAAGTAAATAAAAGAAAGAAAAGTGTTCATTTCTAAAATTTAACTTCACACCAGTCGAAAGCGGTTAAATGTGTCATCATTCTCATCCCCACCTGGACTCAGCACATCAGATGTTCTTCAATCATGCATCAATAGTTGGACGCGATGGAAGTTACTTTTTAAAGAAAATGAATTCAAACAGATGTGTTGATTTTTGCTTTATTTTATAAGTGATTATGTCGTATGAGGTTTCCCTTCAAGAAACGGATTTTGAATGTATTATTTTATTCAATGTTAGAAATCTGAAAACTTTTTTCTTTATTCAATAACCTTTTAATGCAAAATGTAGGGGGCATTTTTATAAATGCTAAAATACAGTTAAACACCAATACTGTTGTGATTATGAAAATTTTTAAAAATATACTATTTTATTACTATGTACATTCCAAATTTTGCAGTTAGATAAAACAAAAGAAAAACAACAGGCAAATATGTAAGAATAAAATTTTTAATTGATTAATTCGTGTTTATAATAAACAAAATAGTTGCTATGTGCTACAATTAATTTGAAATGCCTTTTTAAAACATTAGATATAAAATTTGTAAATGTAATTGTATTTTCATCTAATTACAATACACATTTATAATCTGTTACTTCTTTTCATACTATAATTACACTTCATGCTTAAAGGGAAAATCTAAAAAAGTAAAACAATTCTAATATCTTTTGTTTCATGTATTTTATTTTAAAAATAAATGAATAAGAATACAGTTGTCGAACTAATAGCTTGATATCTTAAATCATATAAGAACATTAACAAATGTTAATTTAAATTTACTTATTCTTATTTCTACTATATAAAAAAAAGTAATTAGTTATTAGAAAGATAATCAAAAGAATATTACTAAAAAGATCACATTCATAGGAGACAAATTGAAAGTATATCTTCTGCTGTTAAAGACTTTCAATAATTTGTGCCTTGTTTTGATATTTCTGGTCCCACACAATTCCTCAGAATGGAAAAAATGCAATTCAGAAAAAAATGTAAAACTTCCTTTCATCTTTCTGAACGTTTGGATGTATATGATGCAAAATATCACATTTTGGCCTTTTTCTATTGATCTTATGGATCCATAACCTAGATTTATTTTGCTTGCATCATTGTTTCCTACAAAAAAAAATACAGCACTAATCAAAACAGCAACTGCTGGAAGAAAGCTTGATTCAGATTGACTTGTGAAGACAGTCAAATTTGCTGCAATTTGGATTGATTGTGACCAACTGATATTTGTTTGGTGTGAAGGGAGCCTAAGAGAAATGTATTCAGAAAAAACAATGTTGCATATTTATAAACATGAGACTTTTCCTTCCATGAATATGTTACTAGTTTCCCAAAACTCCTAGTAGAACATTACATAGACAAAGTTTTTTTCTTGGTATGAATCCATAAATGTCTTTTTAAAATACCCTTATAAACAAAACCTTTGTTGCACATTTCACAAACATGACTTTTCCTATTTATGAGTCCAAAAATGGGTTTTTAAATCATTACTTGAAGGAAAATCCTTGTTGTACATTGCACAAACATACGGATTTTTCTTCGTATGAGTCCGTAAATGTTTTTTTAAATTATGAGCTTCAGTAAAACTTTTGTTGCACGTTTCACAAACATAAGGCTTTTCATTTGTATGAGTACGTAAATGTTTTTTTAAATTACTAGTATGAGAAAAATTTTTGTTGCACGTTTCACAAACATAAGGCTTTTCATTTGTATGAGTACGTAAATGTGTTTTTAAACTACTAGTTCGAAAAAACTCTCTTATTGCACACTTCACAAACATAAGGCTTTTCCTTTGTATGAGTCCGTAAATGTTCTTTTAAACTGTAACTACGAGGAAAACCCTTGTTGCACATTTCACAAACATGAGGCTTTTCATTTTTATGAGTCCATAAATGGTCTTTTAAATTACAATTGTGAGAAAAACCCTTGTTGCACACTTCACAGACATAAGGTTTCTCTTTTGTATGAATACGTAAATGTGATTTTAAATTATTACTTTGAGCAAAACCCTTATTGCACACTTCACAAACATACAGCTTTTCCTTTGTATGATTCCGTAAATGGGCTTTTAAATGACCAGTTTGTGAAAAACCCTTGTTGCACATTTCACAAACATAAGGTTTTTCATTTGTATGAGTCCGTAAATGTGCTGTTAAACTACCATTTAGAGAAAACCCTTGTTGCACACTTCACAAACAAACAGCTTTTCCTTTGTATGAGTCTGTAAATGGTCTTTTAAAACAATACTTCGAGAAAATCCCTTCTTGCAGATTTCACAAACATGAGGCTTTTCATTTGTATGAGTACGTAAATGTGTTTTTAAACTACTAGTTCGAAAAAAACTCTTATTGCACATTTCACAAACATAAGGCTTTTCCTTTGTATGAGTCCGTAAATGTTCTTTTAAACTGTAACTACGAGGAAAACCCTTGTTGCACATTTCACAAACATGAGGCTTTTCATTTTTATGAGTCCATAAATGGTCTTTTAAATTACAATTGTGAGAAAAACCCTTGTTGCACACTTCACAGACATAAGGTTTCTCTTTTGTATGAATACGTAAATGTGATTTTAGATTAGCAGTACGAGAAAAACCCTTGTTGCACATTTCACAAACATAAAGCTTTTTATTATCTTGAACATGCAGATGATGCCTTGAGTTCCGTTGAGTGAAAGCCATTTTGGTAGTGTCAAATGTGCATGTTTTTTTTCCCACAGATGTGAAAACAAATATCTCTATTTAAAATGTAAAGGGAAGAAAATGGGTCTTGCATTCTTGTTCTGAATATTAATTTATATCAACAGCTTTCTGTAAAAAAAATAAAGAAAAATGTATTCAATTTAATGTAGTACACATATAAGCAGAATTTCATTCATTATAATTTATGAAGTAAAAAAATTCTCAGCTGGTTAACATAACTTAAAAGAATCAGCTAAAAATTTTGTCTGATATCTGAAGAAATTATTAGGCTTTTAGTTAACATTTTTATTAAATCAATCAAAATCTAAAATATTGTTACGTAGATCCGAGCGTTTGAGGATTTTATGCAAAAACAATGACAAAGAAAAAATAATCAGTTCTTTAAGAGCGATGCGAATTTATTAGCGAAAATCCAATCCATTAATACAGGATTCAGCAGCAATATTCACAGGGTAAATATCCGAATGTCTTCACACCTTCGACAGCAATCAAACACAAGAACAGTGTTTAAAAATACACATACATAAAGATTATTCACAAGCACAGCCAAGCTAGTCAAAACAATCCCCACTACTCGCTGGCTTAATCAAGACTCTCCCGCCATGGATGACAGTCTATTTTTGGGTACCTGGACTGATAAACAGTCCTCAATCCCATATCATAATGTCTTTGATGCAGGACTTGACTTCATTGTTTTGACACAGTCTGCAGAGTGGCATGCAGGCAATTGGCTGTGGAATCCGGGAGTCTCTCCCGCCGTATTGGCGAGCATCGTTTTTATAGTCGCGATAGAAACTTCCAGAAATATAGCCGCTCGTGTCATTGAACGTGACACTAGTGGAGAGATCTACTACTTTCTAGAAGATTCCAGAGGGTTTCGAACTCGCCAACAACGCCAAAATGGTCGCCAAATTACACAGCTGCAGTCTTCCTCTAGTGCGTTTCCTGGGACCTTTGTGTGCAGCACAGGGATCACATGTGCGACAACACTTTTCAACGTCACTCTGCACATTGTTCCAGTAGAAGCACTCACAAACTTTTTGTAAGGTCTTCATAACACCAAAATGACCTCCAGTTGGACTGCCATGGAGTTCCTTAAGGACTGTTGAAACTCTTGTCTTTGGGAGTATTAATTGCCACTTGGATGTTTTTCCGTCGTCAGACTCCCATTTTCGATATAAAACACCATTTTTCTGATGGAGAGAGTCCCAAAGAGACCAGTAATGCTTCGTTGTAGAATGGAAAGGGGCGATGTCTTGCCAGCTGGGCTTTTCGTCAGACGACTCTTTGAATTCTATGATTGTTTTATCTTGGGATCAGTCCATCGATCTTTACGGACGCCCTCATCACTCCACGGGTCTGATTCTGATGGCGTCGTAACTTGGCGGACTGCTGGATCTGTCGCACCAAATTTCTTTTCGATTCTCCAGCTGTATTTACTTTTCTCTGTACAGGGTCTTCTCGAAGGGGCTTCAATATTTCCATCTGCTGATCCTTTTTGGTGACTACACACTTTCTTTCCATTTGTACAGTGCGGATCTTTCTGATTTACTCGAGGACAGTTATTTCTTAGGTGTCCTGCTCCACCGCACCCCCAGCACTTGGTGCTGCGATCCTTCTTATTGTTTCAGGGGCAGTTACTTCTGAGATGCCCTGATTCACCACACCCCCAGAATGTGATACAACATCTCCTCCAGTTCTGACATTCAGCTATTAAAGCTTGCATTTCCTCTCTCAATTTCTCAATTCCCTTTATACATCGAGATTCACAGGGCTCATCTGCCGTCACTCTAGCTTCTTGGATGGAATGGCGGTCTACGCAACTGGCTTGAATGGCGGTCTCCCTTTCAGTGCATATAACAGTGCAGATTTAAAATCTTTGAAATCTGCCATTCTTACAGCCATCTGGATTTCTTCATCCTTTAGTCCGTCCACGAAGTACTCGAGACAAATCATTTCTCGCACATTTGCTGAGAAATCAGAAAAGGCTAAGGTGGTGAGCCTTTGCATTTCAAATGCATACTCCTGCAAACTTTCTTCGGGTTTCTGATGTCTTGTTTTCCTCTGCAGGCGGGCAGTCTTTGGAGAATTTCTGGCTGAGCCGAAGATCCAAAGCATTATAAAGTGAGTTCAAATTCAGCAGCTCTGTGTCGGTAAGAGTCTGCAAAACTTCAGCAGCTTCTCTAAGGGATGCTACTAGCTGACATGCTTTGACCTCTTTAGTCGATCGGTTGGCTTCAGAAATTATACCAAATTGAATCTTGTACACCTCCCAGTTGGTTTTTCCATCATAGGTGTACAGTTTCACTTACACTGGTGAGGCCGGTACAGGTACTAGAGCAGCAGCAGGGACAAACTTGCTTTCGTTCATCACATTCCCGCAAGCTAGGAGCTTCTTTTCAAAATCTTCTACTTGTTGTGAAATAAGGCTAAAATTTCCAGCCACTCTTTCATATCTTTCCTCAACTTGCTCTATTTTCTTTTCAAGAATATTTCTCAGCTCTTCTTGTCTTTTCTCAACATTTTCAATAATGTTTTTCAAGGTATTGATGCCTTCCACCAAAGCCTTCTGTTGTTCATCCATTGCTCCTGTTATTGGCATAAAATCCCACTTCTGTGACACCAAACTGTTACATATATCCGAGGGTTCGAGGATTTTATGCCAAAACAATCACAAAGAAAAAATAATCAGTTCTTTAAGAGCAATGCGAATTTATTAGCGAAAATCCAATCCTTTAAATACAGGATTCAGCAGCAATATTCACAGAGTAAATATCGAAAGAGGTCTTCACACCTTTGACAGCAATCAAACACAAGAACAGTGTTTAAAAATACACATACATAAAGATTATTCACAAGCACAGCCGAGAGAGCTAGTCAAAACAATCCTCACTACTCGCTGGCTTAATCAAGACTCTCCCGCTGTGTATGACAGTCTATTTTTGGGTACCTGGACTGATAAACAGTCCTCAATCCCATATCATAATGTCTTTGATGCAGGACTTGACTTTGTAGTTTTTACACAGTCTGCGGAGTGGCATGCAGGCGATTGGCTGTGGCGATGGAATCCGGGAGTATGTCCCGCCGTATCGGCGAGCATCGTTTTTATAGTCGTGATAGAAACTTCCAGAAATATAGCCGCTTGTGTCATTGAACGTGACACTAGTGAAGAGATCTACTACTTTCTAGAAGATTCCAGAGGGTTCCGAACTCGCCAAATTGGCCGCCGACTTGGTCTCCAAAAATGATGCCAACTTGGCTCTACCGCCAAGATTTCGCCAAGTTCTCATTGAATCCCCATTATAACATATGGGGCGGCATTGCTTGTGAATAGTACAATTTTAACATGAAATAAATATAACATAGAGTAATAGAAATGCATTAAACACTCAAATACAAATTTACACTATTTACACAAAATTCCTAACAATATATATTAAATATTAGTAACTAAAAACATGCTCATGTAATACTTTGTAAAGACAATCAGGTAAACATAAGCAATATACAGGAAACTGAAAGAATATCATGATAAAATTGGATACCTTTTTCGAGGAGCACTCTGTCAGGTTATGCCCTGCATTATGGTACATAACCTGATGTGGATTGGTGGTTTGAATTATTATTCAGATTAGGAGTAACGATAAAGCTATTGTCAACTGTCAACATAATTTTTAACAGTATATTAGTAAATCATAATAAAATATTTTTGAAATTACAAAAAAATTCTTGACAAAGAGATTTAAAAAATTTTTTTTTATAAAACTTCAAATTAAGAATAATATTCCTTATAATTTGTTTGATTTAAACATTTTTTACGATCATTTATAAAAAAAAATTATGCAAAAAATAGACTATTATGAAACAAGGTAACCTAAAGAATATATATATATTCATATTTTATAACTGAATAAATTTAATAATTTTATTCAAGGAATGGTAGTCAAATGACCTTCGCCAGTATTTCACAAAAAGCATTGTTCCCCTTGGTCTGCAGTCCTGTGGCAGCTAAAAAATTACCATGTAGAGGAGCCGGTGCAAGCATTTCTATCGAAACTTAATGATTTTGATTTCAGAGAAATGAATGAGAGGTTGTCTTTTTTACTAATCGGCGATGAGACATTATTTTAGAGAAAAAAGGTGTATTAGTTGAATATCATTTGCTCCAATAATGATCAATTCCAGGTTTCTTTACAATTCCTTGAAGTATATTGGGAGCGAAAAATACTTGCAACTCTTCCACAGTAGTTTCTACCCAAAATTTACTCTTTGAGAATTGTCTTGCAACACTGGATTAGATGCACTGTTTATTTGTCTCTTCCACATAGAAAAACCCGGATGAAAAGCATTTAATTTACATGGACAAGCTACGCCATCTGTTGAAAAATAATACTAAATAGTTTCTTTCAATAATGAAAAATGCGGGCAAACCAGAAAAGGAAAGGAGAAAATATGGATGCCCGTACGGAAGGACAAATGTTTCTAACAATTAAATTTAAATCCCATGTTTTCTGTTTACTACTATTAATACTTTATCCCTCTACTCTGTTCAAATATGTTTTAAAGACTTCAAATAAATTTCCACTATAGTTTTCTTTATCATAACCTTTAGTTTCACCTTAGTATCTTACGTTAAAACTCAAATTACAGAACTTGAATCCAGTTCTTGGAGAAAAATAAGACAAATTAAATTGATTTATTTTACTTTAATTCTTAAGATTAAAAAAGTAATAAACCTTTTTTTTTGTAACTGATACATGTTGAAATACAAAAATATATTATGTAATCCCATTAAATTTACTGAACACAGGTATATGTCACAAGTGAAATTAGTACTTATGCATGATCAAAACAATCACAAACTCTACAATAACTCACCAAGTTGACAACCCTGATTTCCTATGTGTTGTACATGCTGAACAGGCAACCAGATGCTTTGCTTCATATAATGTCACCAATAGGTTGTGATAATACGTAAGTACTGTGAAATCAAACATACTGAAATGTAAATTTAAGAAATAAAACTAAAAGTAGCTTTTAGGATCCATTAACTTAAAAAACAAAAAAATAATAAAATGTTTTAAAAATTTTTGAGTAATACATAAGCTATTATGAACACTTTAATAGTATGGTAATTCACAAGTTGATTTTCAAAGTTTAAATAAAAATATTAATTCTTTACCTTTATATATATATATATATATATATATAATCTCAGTAAAATATAATTTATAAGGGAAAAAAATACTTAATTTCTATATAAATTAAATGTTATAGTCAGAACCATAACAATAAAAAATATCAATTCTTTCTCTCACTTTTTCATTCAAAATAAAAAAAAATTAAATCAGTTGTTTATGAAGGTGATGACAACACAAACAGCATTTTCCAATCAAAATAAAATAAAGTTAAAAAAACATTGGTTGCTTATGAAGGTGATGACAACAAACAGCATTTTTCAAATTTTACTTAAGCTGAGTTTAAAAACAATGGGTATATATAATTGCTTATTTTTAACATTTTATTTATCCAACACTAAAAAAATTATCCACAAAACATTAAAAATTTACTTCCTCAAACAAATGGGCTTCTTTTAAGGGAGAGGTTATATATTTTTAAAAACATAGACAAAAGTACTCATATGTCAAGGTGGAACAAAAAAAAAACTTTTCAAGATCTGTCTATGCAGAAAAGATTTCAATTGTAAGCTGTTGATCTTGGCAAGAGAGTTTAATCAAACCACTGACATACTGGTCCCCAAATACACCGTTCATGCCTTAGATGACTGGGACAAAAAGGAATCCCTATTTGTACCAATCATTAAGCACTTTTATTCCCATCTTTTGTATGGCTGGGATAGCCTAGTGGTCAAGATCACAGACTGGAATGTCAAGAATTTGAACAAAGTACCGCAGTAGACATGCCATGCAGAGGGGGCTGATGCATGTTAAATATATTGAGGCTCAAACATCTCCTTGTTGGTGTGGTGTGGAAGTTTAGAGAGGAGGGTGCCAGGTCAGGTTTCGTTCTTATCACTTGACCATGGTTCAAAATTACAAGGTCACTTGCCATTAGCCCTCATACAACTATATAGTACAATGTTAATCTCTCTCATCTTTTGCTGGTTGCAACTCGCAGAGAAAAATGTTGTTTTTGATAGAATTTCTGTGCAATACATAGAGAAGATTGTTTTTGCAATCGACATACATCTCCAGTAGGTTCAAGTGCCTTTGGAAGGTTTTCTGGTGATGTTGTGGGCAATAGTAGAGATGGCGGGTCAGGCAGTTCAGTGCGCTGATGCTGTTTGAATCACTAGTCACAATTTATTCAGAACATCTTAGACTCACCACTAAATTATTGCTTAATCAATTAGTATATATAGTGTTGGACTGCGTTACTATCTCATGTTAAATTCCTGGTTAACCACTTTGGCTATAGTTGCTGATTAGCCCTTAGTGACTTTGGGATGATTTGAACAGAAAACTTGTCGGTCTGTAGACCTTAGATCAGGGGTGGTCAACCTGTGGCATGGTGGAGTTGTAACAGTGGCATGCAAAGACATTGAAAATATAATAAAAAATGACAATTTTATTAAAATGTGGTTGTCTCAAACAAAATAAAACTCAGTTTATTTTAACACAATTGACTGAATTATAATAAACTATTCTGCAAAGCATACTCATTCATTGTTGTGTGCACTGGCTTTCTAAAAGAAATGCCCTCACGAGATTTTGGAGTTGGAGGGAGCATGTTTTAAAATATCTGGAAGAAAACAATGAGCTACCCAGTGAGTGCTTGCTACTTAAGAAGGAAGACTGGCTATGGGAATAAACTTTTCTTTGGTATTATGAGACACTTAAATAATTTAAATTTAATATCGCAGGGAAAAGATTGTACTTTTCGCAGGGAAAAGATTGTACTTTTCCTACCCTAGTTGGTCATATGTTTTTTGTAAGCAAACTTTTGCATATTGTGTCTTTATTTTGAAAGAAAAAGATTACACATTTCACAATAATGCAGTAACTATCTACCAAAGTTAATAATGCTCTGAGCTATATTAAATTTAAAAACTTACTATTCATTGTGAATAATCCTATCAGTTCTTGGTTGGATGATTTTCAAGGTAAAAATAAAATGCTGATCTTTTCATAAATCATTTTTCAATTTCCCCATGACGTTAACACTCACCCACTTAAAGTAAAAATCAGAATTATTAAGCTACAACACAATTGCTGCGACGCCATTGATTTATTCTTGTACTTTCCTTGCTCACGCTCGTGGCATCACGGTCTCGACCAATCAGAACGCAGCAAGCAGGGCATTTTTTCCATCAGTGAGCGGACTTCGTCCGCTACTGTTTTTTCAGCAGATTCGTTCTGCCCATTAATTATTTCATTTTATTTCTTCTACTCTATGTCACCCCACTAATTCGGCTCTAATTTTATAATTCTGATGAGGAGGTATGTCCCCCTTTTAGGGACAGGAACATGCCACTTGCTCGTGGCATCATAACTATGACGCAAGAATTAAAGTGATGTCATGCGCGTCGGTCACGGATTGGTTCCTGATTACATCACAAGATGATGTCAGATGTAGAATTGAGTGTATATATGTATGTAGCTCTTTCCTTGGAAACTATGCTCCTCCCCATAATTTAAATCTCAGCCCCCGGGGCAGCCAATCGGAGTCAATGATCACTCTACCCAACATCCAATCAGAGAGCAATCTCTTAAGCTCTCAGCCAAGCCAAAAAACTCAAAAACTTCTCATCCAGATGAAGAACCATAGCCACGCCTCCCGGACTCCATCGCCCAACCAATCGCCATCATGCCACTCAGCAGAATGTTAAACTCCACTTTTGCCATGCCCAACATCATAGACTCTCACGATATGGGATTGAGGACTGTTTTACAGTCCAGACGCCCAAAAGTAAACGCCTAACGCCTAACGCCTAACGCCTTGGAAACTAGACTTTTTGTGTGTGTGTGTCTGTGCTGTTAATAAAGATTTTTGTTCCAATAAACGTCGCAAAATATTATTTGCAGAACCTTGAGTTAGTAACATTTGGCGTCCGTGACAGGACGTGTTATTGGAAATAGAAGTAGATAAATAAAATTAGATATGGCAAAAAAGGCACAGAGACGAGTACTTAGGACAGCAGTTACCTTAAGCGCAAATAAGATAGAAAGTGAGCTAAAGAATGATGTAGTAGATTTACAGAAGATTTCGTTGCTACAAGTGCAATGGAAAGATAAATATTTGAGATTAGAAGCAGCCCAAGAAGCGGTATCTGGAACTTTGCTACAATTAGAAGATAATGGAGAAGAATTCGAGACTGATTTCACTGATGCGGAAAGCTACCGTGAAAAATATTTAGAATCTTACACTCACATCAATAAGAAGTTGGGAGAGACTGTTATTTCTGAAGTTATTTATTGAATTTAATTGAGTCTAACGATTGAGATTATATGAAAGTTGATTGATATAAAAGCATTCTACCACGGATTAACTGAACCACCGATGATCGTAACATTGGTCCAGACACACCAAGAAAGTTTAAGCTACCGAAACTCGAACTGAGAAAATTCGGTGGAGACCCGAAGGAGTTGCTTTCGTTTTGGAGCCAGTTCCAAAAAAATCATGACGACGGGAGCATCCCAGATGAAGACAAGATGCAGTATCTTGTGGCTTCAGTTGAACCCAAATCGAAAGCGGAAAGACTCATTCTTAGTTTTCCGGCTACTGCAGCGAATTACCCGAAGGCAGTGGACCAATTAAAAGAGCGATTTGGAAGAGAAGATCTACAGTCGGTCGAAAAAATAGTTGAGCACCGTGACCCTTTCAAAAAATGATTGGAAATGGAAAACGACCTTTTTTGAAACCATCTCGTTTGAAACGAAAACCATCTCAACGCTGTATTTTTGTTGTTTTATTCTCACTTTTTCATTTTAAACGACTTTTTTCATATGACTATTGTACATTTTTCACCTACTTTTTATCCAAAACTTGCATTTAAGGTTTCAATCCAAAAGGAAAGTTAAAATGGCTCTTTTGTATGACTATTGTCCACTTTTCACCCAATTTTTTTTATCCCAAAGTTGTCTTTAGGGTCTCGATTCAATTATCCTTCAAATTTCTACGGAGAGCAACCATGTATGAACAGCATAAAATTTTTCAAATTTCTCCCTAAAATATTTTATCCCGGGGTGAGATAAAAATTTTCATTCCATCCCAGAGAAGCACTTTAGACAGGGGTCATCAACAAATGAAACTCAGACATCGTGGATGAATGAATCGTGGCAATGGAGAATTCGATGGACACTGGCTTGCCCTCGTGATGAAACACGTTTGCATGAGCAAAATAGGCTGATTGACTCAAAACAGACATGTTGCTTCAAACAGCAGAATGATTCTAGCGGCGGGTGGCTCGCTTTATATATGCTCGAGGAGCGTGACGTCAGAGGGCATCCCATTGGCCAAAACCTTTTCATGCGAGCGCTGCACGTGTTTTTCCAAAGCCCGCTTCCAAGGTTTCTAGACCCACCATGCACCAAGGGACATGTTCGTCTCGATGCATTTCCCAATCGTCCAACCACGTCAACCATTTCACGTACACGTCTGCGACTCGAGGGCAGTCTGTAAAATCCACACTATACGCATCCGTAGTTTGAGGTTGATAAGCCTCCCAAACTCGGTGAGAGGGAGGACGACCCACTTGAAAGAATCTCAACTCGACCCCTTTGTCCCAGGTCAGATCCAAATGACTCGTAAACACAATGACCGTTTTTCCAAACGACCGAGGAATATGCACACCAAAGTTGGGTTCAAAAATGATGGTATAAGGATAGTCTTGCTCGTAATACGTGACTCGATCCGGCCACCGACCCAGATTTCCAAACACAATAGTGGTGCGATGTCGACACTGGTCCAATAAACTTTTTACCGAAACCATTTTTTTACATGCTCTTGTCTCCAAGCTTGGTATTTTTTTGACAAAAAAATGAGACTGTTTTCTGGCAAAAATGAAATTTATTTACAAAAAATATTTACATCAAATAATATTTACAATATTTACATCAAAATAATATTTACATGCAAGGCAAACAATTGCGTACATACAGATCCAATGGTTTAATCACTTTAAACCCAGTAGTTTTTTTCACTTTCTTTTTCATTCGGAGTATGATCAAGTCCATGGGGGCTTCTTGTTGCTGTATGGCCAACCCTGTTTCAAAATTATCCAAGAACGAGATGAGATCATTACTCTCGTCAAACAGGGAAGGCACCGTGTCTAGCAATTGAGGTTCTTGGGTATGAGCCGGGGGAAGTTGCGAGCAGTCTCCAAATACGGACGACATGATCTGATCTATTGAAGAGTCGTCCATAAGGGTCGGCTTCAAAGTCTCGATCACAGGTGGTGGATCTGGTAGAAGGATCTGGTAAAAAGAGCAGCACAGGTGGTTGAAAGACTGGTATCTGCACAAGTGGTGTCGTCAGCTCTGGTGGTGGATCTGGAATCTGCACAGGTGGTGTCGTCGGAACAGATGATATCTGCACAGGTGTTTGAAAGACTGGTATCTGCACAGGTGGATCTGGAATCTGCACAAGTGGTGTCGTCAGTTCAGGTGGTGGATCTGGTAGAAGGATCTGAGGTGTCGTCAGCACAGGAGGCTCTGGAATACTCACGGGTTGAGGGGTGGCCAAGGCAGTGGAAGGTCTGGCAATCAACACAGGTGGTCTGATGACGGGTGTGATAAACACTCTGTTCCGTTTGGATGAAGGCCATGCCTGTGGTTCCAAAGGTCGTTTGTTTGTCTCTTCAGATACATGAGCCGAGGTAGGAGGAGGTAGCTTGTAGACTTTTTGATCGTACCGTTTCATTTTTCTAAAATCCCCCAGGTTAAATCCATTCTCCATGAGCTGGGGGAGATTGGTTTCGGGGATAATGTCCAAACCAAACACAGTCTTTTGAACCGTCAAAAAGATGTAACGGGTTCCAGCCGGGATCGGGTAGGCCGTGTGGGGTTCCAACACCATTCGATGATACAGCATCTGATCATAGGGCTCAAAGCTCCTCCTAAACAAGTTGGGATTGGCTCGACACCTGAGACTGGACGATGGAAATTCATAAATCAGCATGGGGACGTTGGTTGTTTGAATAAGGTGAAACTCGCCAGACTTTACCGTTCGGAAGCCGAAAATAAAGTTTTTTTTCACAAAAAACATGTTGTTATAAATGTACACCATCCCCTTTCGGTGTTTTTCAGGGGTCGATCGGGATTTCTCAAAAGTTCCTTGGAGATTTTCTCCCACAAGACATCGTCGGGCCTGAATTCGTTCACGTGCTTTGCCTCCATGATAGCACGCTTGAAGTTATCCACCAGCGTCTTTTTTGGTACCAATTGTCTGTGCAAAGCAAGACAAAAACTCGTTTCGTGTTGGGTTCCTGATAAATGATGCAAGCACGGACTTGTCCCTGCCGAGCGGCATATTCCAATGCGTCTGGTTTCTCGGGCAGCGTCACGGGCACCACGGTCGTTGAAATGTGCTCGGGGAAGGCATCGATTTGGTCCATCGTGCACTGAAGTGAAGCGTCGAGACGAGTCTTCTTTTATATCTTTTAACAGGATGTGGGTGGAGTCATCTGTAGCCAACCATGAGTGTTTGAACCAATCACGAGTGAAAAATGGGATTGATGGGTGAATGCAGAATAGCACACTGTAACGTCGTCAGAAGGAAGCGTGAAAATAATACATCACAGCAAGGTTGTGGGAGTAAAAAAATACTTTTAATTTTTTTCTCCAATAATATAATCGATTTAAGTTAGATTGTAAAGTTAATAGTTTCCGTGCCTAGCCAGTATGGTGACCCCGTTTTGAAGTCGCTCACTCCACAGCTTGTCTCCGTCCAGTCCGCAAGGCGTTTTTACTCATTCGCGCTTCGGATTCCTGGTCAGCATCACCGAGCAAAACTCTGGAATTCTCCTCTCCGCTTCCTAAAACGACCAGCCCTTGTCTTTTCGAACTCTTTTTCCTTTTTTTTCTCATTCTCTCTTTTTCCTCCTTTCTAACGGTTTTTCCAACCTTTTAAAACATCCGGGGCAGTCCATTTCTCCCCCTCACGTCTTCTCATTGGTGGGACCATATGAGTCGATCCTTCAACCTCAACTCATTAGAGCAGTGTTTCTCAAACTTTCAATACTGGCGACCCAATTTTCAATCATAATTTTTGTCGCCCCCCTGTACAACAATGTATTTACTGCAATACAAATGCACTTTGAGAGAGAGACGCTAAAGTTACAATACGATCTTAATTATAAACCGTACAAATTAATACGATAAGTATATTAAATTTTGTGTATATGTAACTTTTAAGTAATATATATTTTAAGAAAATTACTTAAAATATATATCACTTACTTATTATTATGTTATTTTTTTCTCTAATTTTTAAATTGGAACATATCACAAAATGATATATTTAATTAAAGATTTATTTCCTTCAGCATTCACTTCTCAAAGTACAAATGTCATTAGAAAAATAGTCTAGTCAATGTTGCTCTCTATCATATCCATCCCATCTGGCATTATAGGGTACGTTTGCGTGAGTCTGGGCAACCTATCGGACGTCTGCGCAAAACATGTAAAAATGCTTTTCCTCGTACAATTCCAGTCAGTTTTGGTCGACTCGATACTCCTATAGCTACCGAATCTAGCTTGAATGTACATTTTTTTTTAATTTACACGTCAATTGTAATTCACGGTAATTAAGTGTTTACGGCAGTAGATTAAAACAATATCATACATACATTTTTAAGTCGTAAGCAAACATTCGATGATAATAAAGAATCAACAAGTACACAGACGAACGAGCATGGTTCCAAAAATTAAATCAAGGCGATCTTCTCAAAAACACTTAAATTTTGGATTTACCACTACTGAAGTAAATGATGAAAAAAAAAGCCCCAGCTCGATATGTGTTAAAACTTACAAATCTGTAGAACAACATGTGGAAGTTGTTTTTAAAACATGTAAAATCATTTAGCTATGTTGGCAAAGAATTTTAAAAAGTATTTTCTGGATGAGGACAGCTTGGTAGCAAGTTACGACTGGATTAGGGATCTATTTCAAGATACTCCAGAAGGGCTCTCAACTTCCGAAGAAGAAATCTTCATAGATTTCACATTCAGTGAAAAATTAAAAGGCAATTTTGTAATAAATCGCTCTTTGAATTTTGGGTAGAGATGGATGCTGAATTTTTCAGGACTGAAAACAAAAGCACTTCGTATACTATTACCATCTTCAACATCCTAACTATGTTAAACCGGATTTTCTGCGGTGTCTGCTTTGAAGACAAAATATAGATCTCAGCTAAATATAGAAAACTAACTCTTTAAGTGTCAATTTCTGATATGAAACCTTCCTTTGAAAAACTTTCCTCTACAAGACAAGCCCGTTGAAGTCCCTAATAATTATTGAACTTGTTCTTAATCTAGTAATAAGATTGATTGATTGCTTGATTGAATATTAACGTCGCACTGTTCAGCTACACGAGGGCTTTTGACGACGGACCACGTAATTTTGAGCCATGGTCAAGTGACGTGGACGACACCTGAGCTGGCACCGCTCTCTCCTAACTACCACACCATACCAACGGGAGGACGTTTCAGCTCTCGACAGATTTAACGTGCATCGCTGCCCTACAGGGCGGGTCTTTAGTGGTACTGGGCTCGAACTCGTGACAAGGCAAGCCACGATCTGATACCTATACCACTCGGCTACCGCGGCCAAATTTAGTAATAAGAAATTATTTATAAAATACCTTCTTCAGTACTGATACATTAAACGTATACTGGCTGAAACACCGACTCTTCGCACGAGTTCATTTTTTTAAAAAAATAAAACATTATTCTTGATATAATAGCTGAACTGTAAGGAGACTAAAACAGCCTGCACGACATTGTATAAAAAAATGTAAAATGATTTTTTTTAGTTAAATGCTATAATTGTAAATAACTGTTTAAAAGAACTGTAATTTTAAACCTCACAGAATTAGCATTTAGAATTAATGTTAAATAATGAAAAATAATATAAAATTCCGATGAAAAATAATTGTGTTACTTTTTAACATTTAAAGCGAGAAGACTTTAAAATGTTTTAACCCGGGAGCAGGCGCGTACTCGATACTAACGCTAATGGTAGTGCGGGGGGACTCAGTCACCCCACTCATTTGTTTATAATTATTTTTACTCTACACGATACAAATCGAAATTCGGGTGAATATTTTAATTTATACAAAGTATACTTACCTCCTTTCAATGACTATTCAATTCTTTGATGATTTGAGAAAAAATCCAATAAAACTGAACTAAAATGATTCAAAAGTACAAGACCATAATAAAGGACGCAAATCAGACACTTTTCACTAATATTACAGAAATGTTAAATCAATCTATTCTTTTCCAAATATCGAAAAACTCTATTATTTACAATTTTCCTAAGCGAAAAGCAAACACATAAAAGATGGGAGGGAACTAATATTGATAATAATACCATAAGATTGAAGGTCAATCAAATGATTAGCAAACATACTATGCAGCCTGGCTGAAAAGTGAATCATGTCTTCCTTTTCTTTTTCTACACAACTGATGTACTCTATTTCAATAATAATTATAGTGATGAATTGTTTATCTTCTTAGAATTTTTCTCAGGGTCTGGGTTTCGTTTTTCTTTTAACGAGTAATATTTATGTTAAAACATAATAAAAAAATCTCTCATTGAGGAAATGCAGCAAATAAAACAAAATGTTTTTTTCTTTAATTTGGTTTTGGGATCAAAGATAGCTATTTGATGACGGAAAAAAGCCAGATAATAAACACAAATTATGTCAGTGTTGTTGTGTGTATTTTTTTATTATGGAAGAAAGCATTTTGTTTTACTTCTCTTTCCGGTTTTTTTTTAAAAAAATCTTTAAGTTTTCGATATGCTCGCGCCCCCCTTGTAGGGTCATCGCGCCCCCCCAGGGGGGCGCGCCCCACACTTTGAGAAACACTGCATTAGAGCCCATTGGTCCATAATCCGCCAATCGTCCACTCACCCGGTTTCTTTACAAACCAGCAGGTGTCCGACACAAGCACGACGGCCCACTGTCGTCGTTTTACCGCCTTTGAGGACAATTCGCCATTGTGTAAGTAAGGCGACAGTCCGCTGCCCCGGAAGCGATTTCGTCCACAGTAGAATGGTCAGACAATTGTTGGTCTAGTCTAACCGGCACCAAAGTCCAGACGCTAAATAAGCGATAATGAACCCCAGCTGCACATGCACCTAAAACTCTGTCTAGTATTGTCCTGCAATAGTATTGTCCTGAAAGGGTGAATCTCGTTTCAAAAGGAGAACTTCACAACTTCCTTCCCCTAAAAAAGGTCCATTTCACGGGACTGCTCTGATCCTAGTTGGATTCAGTTCTTAGAAATCACACGCCTAAAGATCGTCCCATCAATGAGATTGATCAGGGCAGCAATCCTGGTATTAAACACAATCAAAAAATAACATAATACATGAATCAAAATTTGAAAAAAAAAATGTACACTTTACACAATTAGATCTTAAAATCCGAATCTGAGATTCTTTTTCTCAAAGTTACATTTCACCTTTAAATTATAATTTTTAAACAAAATGCGTCAAATGCCAATCTCTTACTAGCCATCTACACTTAATCGCGCATGACTACAGAAGTAAACATCTGTTTGCTTACGGTTGACTAAGAGACATCAGAGATTTTCACTAACATCCATTTTCTTCCACAATGTACACAGATACCCCCTCACACTCATACAAATAAAACAGTAATTTTAATATATATAATAAAAATCTAATATATATAGAAAAATCTACAAACTACTTATTCCAATCTACTTAGGCCGTCCGCGTTTCCATGGAGCCTCCCAGTTTTGTGTTTGATTTCAAAATTAAACGGCTGTAAACTCAACGCCCATCTTTGTAACCTAGGATTAGTACTCCCCATCTTGTTTAGGTACCTTAAGGGGTTGTGGTCGGTTTCTATAATAAATTTTTGCCCGTCTAAATAATGCTTTAATCGCTTTAGACCAAAAATTATCGCAGCTAATTCCCTTTCCACCGTGCTGTAGTTTCGCTCCGCTTTAGAAAATTTTTTGCTTAGAAAAACGATGGGGTGTTCTTCCCCCTCTATTCTTTGCGATAAAACAACCCCAGCACCCACCTCACTCGCGTCCGTTTGCAGGATGAAATCCGTGGCAAAATCTGGGGCAAACAATATGGGTTGGGAGACGAGTTTGGCTTTTAGCTCCTCGAACGCTTTCCCACATTTCTCATCCCAAGTGATCTTCTCTTTCTTAATTTTCTCTTTCAGTGCGTCGGTCAAGGGTGAAGCTATTGTGCTGTAATTTGGGATATAATGAGAGTAGTACCCCACTAGACCGAGAAAGGATCGTACCTGTGTTTTAGTCGTGGCCCGCGGGAAATCTGCTATAGCTTTTATCTTCAGTTCAGATCACTCGGAGACCTACTCCCTGAACCAATTCGATGCCCTAGAAATAAGACTTCTTCTTGAGCAAACTTACATTTAGAGGGTTTCACGTTTAGCCCCGCCTTTCTCAATCTTCCTAAAACTATGTCGATATGCTTTACGTGATCTTTCCACCCTTGGGAAAAAATGGCTATATCGTCTATGTACGGCAATGCAAACCGCTCCAACCCCTCTAAAACTTGGGCCATCAATTTGCAAAAATAATAGGGCGCACATACTAACCCGAACATAATTTTCTTGGGGATAAAGGTGCCAAATGGAGTAACGAAAGCTGCGTATCTCTGAGCTCTCGGTGTGAGCGGAATCTGAAAGTAACCTTTCGACAAATCCATCACCGTTACATAGGGAGCCGCACTCACTTTTTCTACTATCTCTTCCATATTTGGCAAAGGGAAAAATTCAGCTCGAGTTATCTGGTTCAATCGACGATAATCAACACATGGACGAGGGTCTTTATTTGGGCTTTCTACTAAAATAAGGGGCGAAGTGTAATCGGACTGTCCTATCTCTATTACACCCAGTTCCAACAAACGTTTAATTTCTTCTCGGCAATATGTTAATTTGTCTCGGAGACATCCGATAAGGTTTTGTTTTAATGGGCTTGTCTGAGATCAGTTCAATATCCATTCGCATCAAGTGAGTAGTCCCAGGGTCTGGGGAAAACACGTCCTTATTTTTAGTAATGACTTGTTTTAATTCGTCGATCTGAGAGGGGGATAGTTTAAGTTGCAGTTGACTTTCCCGCAATATTTCGTGATAGTCAAACTTCGTGCATTGTTTATCTGGATAAGGAATCTCCGCATCTCCCTCTATGTCATCCGAGACCTCTTCTACAACCAGGCTTACCAGCTCGGGTCTCCGATGATATGGTTTTAGTAAGTTTACGTGATAGATAGTACTACGGTCCCTTCTTCCTGGTAGATCTATCACATAATTTGTATCCGAAATTCTACTAAGTACCTTTCCCGGCCCTATCCAATTCACCTCAAGTTTATTTTGTTTAGAGGTAGCTAACACCATTACCAGATCCCCTTCTACAAATTTCCGTTCCACGGCATCGCGATCGTACCACGTTTTCCTTTTAAGTTGGCATTCTTTCATCCTAGTGATCGCAATATCTTGGCAACGTTTGAGTCTATTATTTAACTGCAATATATATTCCACTACCGATTGACTCTTGTTTCCTTCCTCCATCCATTCCTCGTAAACTAACGTTTGGGGTGTTCTCAAATTCTTTCCCATGACCAACTCGGTGGGACTGAAACCTGTACTCTCGTGCGCAACCGTTCTGAGAGAGAATAATGCCAAAGGAAGAACTCCCTCCTAATCTTCTCCCGATTCCACGCACAAAGCCTTAATTACGCGCTTGATGGTTCTATGCACTCGCTCCACTGCATTGCTTTGGGGGTGGCTGACTGATGACCTCGTCACTTTGATGCCGAACTTATTGAAAAAGGTGGTGGTCAATTCACTAGTGAAAGAAGCCCCCAGGTCGGATTGTATTTCGCGCGGGAATCCTATCCTAGAAAAGATACTCAAGAGGGCGTCTATTACGTTCGGGGAAGTAATACTCTCCACCGGAATAGCTTCCGGGTACTTAGAGGCTACGCAAATTGACGTAATCAGATATCTGTTTTGCTTTGTTGAGACAGGGAGAGGTCCCACAGCCTCTATATTGATTTTAGAGAATACCTCCGAAATAATCGGCACTAATTTCAGGGATGCTTTCGCCTTATCTCTCGGTTTCCCTACTCGTTGACACGAATCGCAAGTTTTGACGAACTCCTCCACGTCTCTGTACACGTTCGGCCAAAAGAAATGCCTTTTAATTTTTTTCTCCAATAATATAATCGATTTAAGTTAGATTGTAAAGTTAATAGTTTCCGTGCCTAGCCAGTATGGTGACCCCGTTTTGAAGTCGCTCACTCCACAGCTTGTCTCCGTCCAGTCCGCAAGGCGTTTTTACTCATTCGCGCTTCGGATTCCTGGTCAGCATCACCGAGCAAAACTCTGGGATTCTCCTCTCCGCTTCCTAAAACGACCAGCCCTTGTCTTTTCGAGCTCTTTTTCCTTCTTTTTCTCGTTCTCTCTTTTTCCTCCTTTCTCCCGGTTTTTCCAACCTTTTAAAACATCCGGGGCAGTCCATTTCTCCCCCTCACGTCTTCTCATTGGTGGGCCCATATGAGTCGATCTTTCAACCTCAACTCATTAGAGCCCATTGGTCCATAATCCGCCAATCGTCCCCTCACCCGGTTTCTTCACAAACCAGCAGGTGTCCGACACAAGCACCGACGGCCCACTGTCGTCGTTTTACCTCCTTTGAGGACAATTCGCCATTGTGTAAGTAAGGCGACAGTCCGCTGCCCCGGAAGCGATTTCGTCCACAGTAGAATGGTCAGACAATTGTTGGTCTAGTCTAACCGGCACCAAAGTCCAGACGCTAAATAAGCGATAATGAACCCAAGCTGCACGTGCACCTAAAACTCTGTCTAGTATTGTCCTGCAATAGTATTGTCCTGAAAGGGTGAATCTCGTTTCAAAAGAGAACGTCACAACACATACCTTGCACTGCAATCCAACGATGACATATGGTCTGATTACAAAACGGACATTGACCCAGCTCACGTCTATTTGAATTTAAAAGCATCACAGGGGTTCACTTGAATTGTCTCGAGGAGCTCCAACTGGCTTGGATTTCCTTAAATGTTTGTTTTAATGGAAAATTTCTTTTATATTTTGAAACCTTAAATATTATTTTTCATTGTTTTAAATTTGTTTTATTATTAATTAAACATAAATTAGTGCAATTTTATGAAAAAAACTAAACAAAATTATTCGAATATTACTCTTTGCATGTGTTTAATGATGTTTGTCTGTTTCTTTGACATTTTATACACAAGAAAATAAAATATTTTTAAATACCTCACAAACGAAAAAAAATTATGATTTACATCCGTGATTTATATTTATTATTTAGATTACACATTTCTTGCATTTTTATGAAACCATTTCATTTGTTAAAAATATAAAAATAGAGAATCAAAGATAATTAGTATTGTCTAAACAATGAAGAATATTCCGAGAAATGATCCTTTCTTAAAAAATATTTTTAATTTGTTTATTGTGTTTAAGCTTACAAAATCAAAAAAAAAAATGTCCTTGTATTTGCTTAACTATTGCGAATTAATTTTTTTAAATCTTCTTTCTTTTCTTTTATGTGAAATTTTATTTCTGCACATTTATTTCAAATTAAATGATCCATTGATGACTTTTTTTTAAAAAAATTTGGTGAAAGGTGGAATAATATTTGTTTGGCGATATTTCGTAAGGATTTAGAAGAATACGCACATTATTTGTACATATATATTTCGGAAGTTATTTACGAAAATTTAATTAATCGTGCTTAAATTTTTCCTTTGTTTTTGATGTTTGATGTTTTTGTGAATCATTTGTGTAATGCGTTTGTTTGATTGTATTTAGATCGAAAGAATCGACTGCAGTTAAATTTCATTTTAACGCAAAATACGTTTAGATGGGATTTTAATTTTGTAAAAAATATATATAAATTCTTTCCTTCCATTTATTTTTGGTTTTTGAACACCTATACTATTAAAGTCAATTTACGGACACATGTTAACATAAGCACAATGAATTACATCTCATATTTATATAACCAAACGATCAAACAAGTAATTATTACTTTATAAAAGACGATTGCTCGTGCTTATAAATGGAATTCAACATGTGACAAAGATCTAAAAGAGAGAAGTCTGAAAAACGTTCTGGAATATTATGATGTAGATTCATTCTTAGAATAAATTTAAAGAAATGTAATCAGACTTTTAGTAAGCAATGTGTTTATTTAATACATCTCATTCTAATTATGAGCATTTAACATTATAATTCCAGATATAGTATTTTTATTAAAGTTAATATTAAAGTTTTTAATTTTATACTTTTTTGTTTTTACTGTCCACCACTATTCGTTCATTGTTTTATGTTATGATTAGAAAACCTTTTGTGTCAGCCAGAAAATGTGCAATGAAACAAAACCTTGAGATTTATGTTCCAAAAAAAATGCCTTTCTTTTATGATTATATAACAATATCATAACTCATTGAAAGAATATACATGAGATGTGTTGAAAAGGGACAGCTTTAATGCTTGTAGTAAAAGGGACAGCTTTAATGCTTGTAGTTATCATTTTTATTTAGAAAATCTCATTGATTCGGGAACAGGCCTGGTAATTTTATTATGCATTGAAAATCGTTTAAAATGAAATTGGGAAGACTAAAATATTTTTTCGTGCTAAATCATATTGCTAAAAAAAGAAGGGAAAAAACACACACACCATATTTCAACAAAGTTAAGTTTATTAGAGTATATTTTAATATAGATGTTGTGAATAAAAATGATTTGTGTGAATGAGTGGCTGCATGGCGCCACGTTTTTGTAACTGTGAAGAGGTGTGACGTCATTATGTTCTGTATATAAAAAGGGTGAAGCAATCACGTGCTCACTCTCACTTGGTAGTTCTGAATAAACTAAGTTACTTTAAAAAAAATATACTTCTTCTGGAAGATTGGTTAAAGAACCGAAGCGACTTGATCTTTTGAATTATAACTGTTATAGGTTTGAAACTCTCCCCAAGTCTCAAAGGGGGGAGTATGTTGTGAATAAAAATGATTTCACTTTAAAACGAGCACAAATAAAACATTCATTCAAAATACTCTTAATAGTTTTTCTAGCTCTGATAATCCAGAACCTTTCTCTAATTAATGATTGCATTATTTGGATTCCTGCATGACAGTTCTTTTTGTGTATAGATCTAATCAAAAGTTTTGTAAATTCACATTTATCAGGTAACAATATAGGATACAAAAAAGAACTTTCATCATTTCGTTCAGTTATTTTAGATTTTACTCTTAAAATATTATCATTATCAATAAAAGTAACAAATTTTAAAGATTCAACATCAGGTAAATAATATGTCTGAGTTAAACGAATCAATTGTTTCTCAGAATTTTCAATTTCAGCAACAGAAAGTTCATGTTCCTTACATTTGTTATAGTCTTTGCGACAATTATTTACAAATCTTAAAATCCATGCAAATACTCTTATCATTTTATCATAATCAGACACATTACATATAAGCAAGGGGGGTGCATCGTTTGCTAGATCAACATTCGCATTTTTAGTTTTCTTTCTCTCTACGTTAACTTCTTGAGGCTCGCAACTGATTTCACCATCTGGCCAATATTCCGAATTTTGTTTCAACCAGGAAGGCCCCTCCCACCATCTAGAATTAAGCATTTGTCGTGGAGAACAACCACGAGATAGTAAATCCGCGATATTCATGTTTCCTGGAACATACTTCCATGACTGAATTCGAGTTAATTGTCTAATTTCCTTTACCCTATTAGCTACAAAACCGACCAATTTCCATATTCTTTAATCCACCAAAGTGCTGTTGTGGAATCGGACCAAAGAGTAACTTTCAAGTCCGGCATATTAAGTGCTTTCAAAATAGAATTTAAAAGTCGAGCACCTACACAACAAGCCATTAGTTCTAGACGCGGTATACTCAAAAGTTTGAGAGGAGCTACTCTAGACTTCGCTCTAACGAGAATTACGCTAACTCTAGAATCAACTATTGATCGAGCAAAGACGCATCCCGCATATGACCCCTTGCTTGCATCAACAAATACATGTAATTCAGTAAAAATATCAATTTTCATACAACGTGGTACATTTACATCTTTCAAAATTTGAATTTCATTAAACCATTTCATAAATTTGTTTACAATATTCTGAGGTAGTTCCTGATCCCATGCTATTTTCATTTTCCATATTTCCTGCAATAGTAATTTTGGGAGCAATGTAGACGGCGCCAACATTCCAATGGGATCGAAAACTTTTTGCACCGTAGACAAAACTAATCGTTTCGTTATTTTCACTTCGCACGTTAATGAGTCGAAATTCGTGCAACATTTCAAAACATCATTATCCAAGTCCCAGATGATACCCAAAATAAAAGTTTCGCCTGAGTGTTTATCAACACTTTTACTCGCCACATTGCTCTCAAAAATACGTAAATTAAAACATCCTTCCGACGTAATTAATTTAGTCTTCTCAATAAATATCTCTATTTCATCAGCACTGAAAACACCAGTTACACAATTATCAACATAAAAGGAAGATTTTAACTTTTGTGCAACTTCCTTACATTCGGAATTACAGTTTTCCAAAAGATGGCATAATAGATGCATTCAATAAGTAAGGGCTTGAAGACACCCCAAACACAACTCGACAATGCCTGTACACTAATTGTTTTCCATTGCATGGGAAAAAATCTGAGATAATCTCTATCTTTCGGTGCAACAGATAGCATCAAAAACGCCTTTTCAATATCGGCTACAATTCCGACTGGATAAATTCTAAAACGATCTAAAATGTCAGGTATCAGTTCAATAAGGTTTACGCCTTTATATAAACAGTCGTTCAAAGATGGTTTCCCTTTTTCACGGGCCGAAGCATCGAATACGGGTCGGATTTTTGTAGTCGCACTACCTAATTTAATCACGGGTCTATGCGGTAAATAATGGCATTCATTGTTCAATTCTACTTCCGGCACACGTTCAATGATATTTAAATCTTCCCATTGCCTAAACACACTTTTATAATCCTCAAAAAATTTACCGTTTCTTAATTTATTCATCATCCGTAGATGTCTTTTCCATGTTAGTTCTTTGTTACTGGGCAAATTTTCAGAGTTACATTTCCATGGGAGTTTAACTTCATATCTTCCATCGGGAAGAATTTTCATTTTATTCTTAAAATCGGTTAATTCAAAATTTTCTTTTCGTATTCTCATTAAGTAAGGGATCCGTTATTCCTAAAACATCAAGTTCCCATAATTCTTTAACGCTAACATTCCGAACATGCAAAGACGATGTCGTTAACATAACGTTTTTATCGTTCGAACATACTTTTCCAATTACCGTCCATCCTAGTTTAGTTTCAATAGCTGTTAAACCCGAATCAAATTCAATTAAATTCCCAGTCAATAATTTTCCTATATTATCAGCCCCAATCAAAAGCCCAATTTCCGTTTCTTTACAATTTAAATCCGATAAAATAATTTCTTTATTTTTTAACTCATTTAAAATACGCTTATCCTCAATCTTAGAAATAAATCCACATATTTTCTTTTCGGATAGCACTTCAAAACAACATGTATAAGAGTTTTTCATATCACTGACCTCAATAGAATATACGCTGTGATGTTTCGGTTTAGTTTCGTTGCCCCCGAATAGAGAATGAATTATAGTTTCCTCTCTAAGTGGAGTGGCCTTCAAAATACTAGTAACACTTTCACTAATGTAGCTATTTTCACAAGCGGTATCAATCAGAACTCTAACTTTCCTTTCCTGATCTTTAATGCGAATAAAAACGCAGAGAGTTTGAAAGTAAATACTTTGGTTTCTGTTGCAGTTACTTGATAGAGAGTTCTCAGTTTTTATGGAACACAATTTTTGATCATAATTCTTATTTAATTTTGGACACATAATTTCAAAATGAGAATAATTACATTTAGAACAATTAATATCATTTTTAATATCACAATTTTTTACTCAAATGTCCAGATCTATTTAAACAAATAAAACAAGCACCTTTTCTTAATAACAATTGTCTCTTAGCATTTAAAGACATTTTTCTAGCATTAAAGCAATTTTCACTGGGATGATACTTCTCACAAAATACACAGTTATTGATTTTCTTACCTGAGGACTTTTCGGAACTTGCCAGAGCTGATGCAGTCATTAATTCAGTCGGCTTAACCCTTTCAGTTGGAGAATCTCTTTTTCGGATAGAGTTCCAAAACCGGATTTTGCCAGCTGCACCATCTCTTCCCCTTGGACTTGCAGGCGAAGGAAAGTCATTAAGTGTTTTAGAGTTCGCGATCCTTTAGCGTCTGTTTCAGTATTCCGTTTTCTTTCCCAGGCCATCAGGATTTCCTCGGGTAAGCAGGACTCGACCAATGGTGTAAGGAAATCTCCATATTTTTCTTGTGTTCGTCCAAGGCTCTCCAACGACCGTAATTTCCCTTCAAGTTTATCGTACAAGGCCGACAAATCAGTTTTCGTTCTTCCAGAAACAGCGTTCTTCATTACTAAATTTAAAAGTTCACGTACGTAAATTTGTACTAACAAATCTTCACGACCGAATCTCTCTTTTAATTGATCGATGGCTTTAGGATAATTTTCCGCCGTTGCAGGGAAACTCAACACTAATCGTTCTGCTTTCGATTTCGGTTCCACGGATTGCAATAAATATTGCATTTTGTCTTCTTCCGCAATGCCTTTATCATTGTGAATTTTCTGAAACTGACTCCAGAAGGCCAAAAAGTCTTTAGCTTCACCACTAAATTTCTTCAGTTCGATTTTCGGTAATTTAAAGCTTCTCTTTTCAGTTTCGGTAGGAACAACGGTTTCTCGTATTTTCAAATCTACTCGAGTACACATTTCGATGTAGCGGTCACGGTAGTTTTCTGCATCTTCCATATCATCTAAATATTCTTGTACAGCATCTTCTGTATCCAAGAGTTGTTCAGAAATTTGACTCTGACAAGTGTCGAGTCTCTGAAATTTATCGATAAATTGAGTTTTCAGAATCGAAAGTTGATTCATATCGATGTTTTCTTTCATGAGTTCGGTTTCAATCTTTTTCAGACTGAGAGAAAATGCTGTTCTCAGGCCTTTTCTTGCCGCTTTCAAAGCATTCACTTCCATTTTATAGTTCAAAAAAGTTAAGTTCAATACTTCAAAGTTCAATAATTTAAATTCGGTTTCAGTTTTGCTTCCAACCAACAACCAGTCCCGCCGAGGGTACCAAAAACTTATGTAAAGAACAATTTCAATTATAAAATTCTGCGAGCTGCATCTACCCGATGCTCGGCGTTGGAGGAAGAAATTCAGTCTTGAGCCAGTCAATTAAAGTAACTTAGTTTATTCAGAACTACCAAGTGAGAGTGAGCACGTGATTGCTTCACCCTTTTTATATACAGAACATAATGACGTCACACAACCTCTTCACAGTTACAAAAACGTGGCGCCATGCAGCCACTCATTCACACAAATCATTTTTATTCACAACAATAGATATGCATATATTCATGTATTGAGCAAAAATCAATGAAACAAATACATTCACAAGACCTTGATGAAATTTAATACAAAATTTTCTCAAGTTTAAAAAAAAAAAAACGATTGAATTTTCCGGAAATAATCTGATATTTTCTTTGTATTTTTTTAGCATCAAATTGTAAACAAATCGTTCAGTGTCGTCGATGTGTGTCTACGTAACTGCGTATACTTTTCATACTATCCCTCATTTCGGATGACATGGGAACGGAAGTTGAATTATTCATTACATTTTCATCGTCGGAATCTGCATCAATTGATATTTTTTGAGTTTTGAACAAACTTCAAATTGTCTTCGTCTTCCATAATTGGAGATACACATACATTATCATAATCTACTGCAACGAATTCTTCCAATGATACAGAAGGACAATCCAATCCGTCTGGTGTTTTCCGTATTTTGTTCATTCCCAGAAGGGAAATCTTTTCGTGTTAAGCGAAAAAATGTATCTAATTAAATATCAGTTTGTCGGGACTGTTGTATTATTTCGTGTAAACCAATATTTCATCTTAAGCGTTTTCGCGTTAAACGTATTTCCCAGGTCGCCCGTCCGGTATAGTGATTAGCGATGCTGACAGCCGTGCCGTAGGGCCTGGGTTTGAATCCCGGAGAATACATGGATGTTTGTAAATAGATAGTGCCTTTGAGGCGTGGGGGTACTTGAAATAGCCATCGATCCGCAAGTCCTCTCGTGAGGTTGGTGGAAGAGGAAGAGAGGTGGGAGGCTCCTGACCCCCCCTAGGGTGTTCTCCCTCAAAATTGGGGGAAACCCAGCTAAATCGTTGTGTAATGGCCTTCCCCCTGAGGAAGCCTGCTCCTCATCTACTCTACCTAAATCTGTCGGAGGTAAAGATTGATAACCCAAACTAACCATGATATATCCAATTTATTATTATCAAATATAATAATCCAAGACAAGCAAACTATAAAGGGAAACTCTAGAGTGATATAATGATAGCTCATAACCCTATGTGAATAAGCGCACGAAATCCTAATAGTTTAATTTTACTCAACGTTATTTTAAAAATCCTAACTTCATTAATTTATTCTAATAGTTAAAGTTTGTCCTATAATCACGCGTCGAAACTCTGAACCCTACCGTAACAGCACCACTTTCAGCGACTCAGCTGCTTTTCCTTCTCTTTACGATTATTAAAGTTCCACTATATATATACTAGCTAATCTTCATATCATGGTTTCTTCTTGAGAGGGATGGCTGTGAAATAAGTTGATAGCTGGTCCCAAAGATTCCCCAGAGGATTAATAGAAATTCACGTAAAGCCTCTTCACAGTTCAGTCACCCATATGGTGCTCATTTAGAATCAACAACAACGTATTTCCCTGTATGTTTACTTTAAGTTTTATTCTATAAATAAAGAAATGGTGTAACAATGGGCTGTCTAAATTGGCACTTTAAACTAAAACCAAAATGAACATTACAAACGAATAACATATAAATAATCAACTAATTACATGATTAGATATAATAATAAAGTCGATAAATGATATTGAAGCATCAATTCGTGCTAGAACTATGCTTACGTAGGAACTTTTATGATACGAGAGATATGGAGGATTTTCGCTTTGTCAAGTTCATGGAGTTGCATCTCATTCAGATAAGTACAAATGAATTCTCAGGGAAGATACTAGCAGGTGTGCAGTGCATGTACAATACGCAGGCAGCAAAAATAAGAGGCGACCTCAGGCTGCATATCGTCGGCCTAATGCGTTCAATTCATGTGACGTTATAGTCACATGATAGTGATAGCCACGTGATTCTAGTCAATCAATTCAAAAACTCATGTGACGTCATAGTCACACGATAAAAACTATCTCATGTTTCCAGCTAATCAGTTCACGCGCTTCGGTGTTGTCAAGTTTTGCTCTTTGCCAAAACTTTCTCTTAAAAAGTACAGATGTATGCAAAATACATTGTATTAAAAAATAGAAGCATAAGATATGATTTTTTTTAATTTTAAAAAATCTTTTTGAAAAAAAATTCCCCCCCAACATTTAAACAACTTTATTCAAATATGAAATTTGAAATTTTATCTGAGATTTACAAAAATAGAACAAGTACCATTAGTATAATGTTTGTTTTGAATTCAATGGAGAACACGTGTTTGTCTTCGTCATGTGATGCCATGAATTGAGCCTATTATCAGAATGCGTAACTCTACAATGGAACTAAATTTATGTAGGAGTTAGGAGTGCTACGCGCCAACCGCTGCTTGGCTCGATCCAAGAATCGAGTCAAGCGGCGGCTGTTGTCGAGTTACGTGGCATCCAAGATGGCGGCAATCGTAAGGAAAATAATTGTAAAGAACTGTTTCGAAATATATTTCAAATGAAGGTTAATGGTTAAATTTTTAAAGAAATCGAATTAAAATCGTCTGAAATTAATAGGGCTACAACGGAAAAAAATAGATAAAAATTGAATCAAATATACGTTATTCCTCCATGGCAATAACCTATACCCACGATAAAAATATGAAAGTAACCATATTGTAATGTTATTGCCCATTTTGGGAACATAAACAACAACTTGGCGCGTAGCACTCTTATATCAAGTTAGAAGCCCAGAAGGAGTTCAACATTCTGTAACGCCGACGATATTATTCCATCAATCAAACAAAATCTTTTCCCAATTTCTCAAAATTAAACTTACAATAAGTTGAATAAATATGATGTGTGAATTTTAAATAGTATTGAAAAGTCAAAATAAGTCCCGACTTTTTCCAACAGCAAAGCATAACTTAAGAAAAATAAAATGTTAGTTCATACGCACACACAATGCTCATTAAGGTCTACTCTTTACACTTTAACACTCATCCTTCATTTAGTGGCAACATTCGTGGCAGAGATGGCATTAACATAACAGAAAAGACTTTCTAGCATACCGAGTGGTATACTATGGGTCGATGTGCTTTATAAAGGCATCTCAAAAGTTATTTTTGCGGAAGTTGCTTTACAAAAATATTTAATGTGGTTAAAATTACCTTAGTGTTTAAATTCAATATGCATTTGAGGAAACTAAAAGTTCTTAATTTAATATTAGCTTTTCAAAAAAAAAAATTCAAAATAGAGGAAAGAAATAGTTTTTTTTTTTTGTCTTTCTGCACTTTTATTAATGTTTTACTTTGTACTCTTATACAGGTAGATCAGTTTATACTGTCAACGCTAAGTGTTAGTCAAAATAGGAAAAGTTTTTTATAAGGGCGGCACTTGAGGTCTTTGCATGAGGGTGGCCCTACGATGAGTCCTGTGGATTCTTATCCTTTAGCTTGCTTTGTCTACATATCACGTAGTCATTTTTAGTGATTAACTTAACAAAAGTAATTTATCGAAATTCTTGTGATATCATTTCGAGTTCGATCCAATGGCTTCTATTACCATGTTGCTTTCGGATAGCACAGAAAACACAAGTATGAGGGTGACCTTCCCCTCCATCAACATGAGAGGGAGGGGGTATCGTGACAATGGTGCATCTCTTATCATAACTAGTAATTAAATTGTTATGTTAATAACATCTTTAATTCGTAATTCTTTTTAGAAAGATTTTTCGTGATAAATCAAACCAGTCACAATAAAATGAATATCATTTCAAAATGTTCATTCAGCAAGATTAGTCCCTTTTTATTCGAGTGAAATGCGGTACATATTTTTTTAAATAAAATATATTTCATTACATTCATGTTACATGAATTGTCTCACCTCATACTTCAACCTCTCTTTGGCTAACAAGGAGAGGGCACGACTAAGGAAATTCATTTGGGATCGAGACTTGGTCCATTAGGGTGTTCACCTCTCAATGTAATTCCGCTGAATGGCCAGTCAATTTGGAGAAATTAGCTTTCGAAACTCATGCTTAGTTTTTATGCAATTAAATTTTAATTTCCAGCAACGAGTTCGTAGCCTGATCGGTAAATTGTCTTCTTACTATGCGCGAGGTCAGAGTTCGATTCCACGCGATCACCTTTTTTCTCCAATTCATTTAATTATTTTTTAAATTAAATAAATTTATTTATGAAAGGTTTATTAAATATTAAATGTTATTTTATGTCATTATTTTGTATTTTAAAAAGTAAAAAAATTACTGTAATTATATTAATAATTATATTAAACTATATAAATATATTTTATATTAATAAATAATATTTATAATAACATATAATATATAAATATTAAATGATATTTTACATAAAAATTAGCTAAAAATAGATTTATAATGTGAAGTACCCAATATACTATTAACAAAATATTATATAAAATATATTATTATTATTAAATTAATTATTTTATTACTAATATAATAAAAATATGTCTTTTTTATGCATTATTAATTTAACTATTTTATAATTTTATAAAATATTTAATAAGTCCTTTTCAAATAAATTTATTTAATTTCAAAAAGTTTATTTAAATAATTTTAATAAATTTATTTAAATAATTTCTATAATAAATTAATAATAATTTCTATAATAAATTAATAATAATTTCTATAATAAATTAATAATAATTTCAATAATAAATCATAATTTTAATAATAAACAATGTAACGGTTCTCTTACGTCATTACTGGGTAAACCAAAATAATGGATAAGATCTCGGGGTAATTTAAAATAGTTTTAATGACATAAAACAACACAGTTACAAAGGACAGACATTTAGACACAATACAAGTTAAACATTTAAAGGAAATAAGGGAAAGTTAAATACATTACATAGTCCAGGATTGGACAGCGAGAGGAGTAACGTTTACTCGTTCAAATCCCAACTTTCTCTGGCGGTAATACAGAGCTTCGCTCGGGAACACTTCCATTACAAGTACCGCCATCTACATTTTGGTCTTCGAATTAAACCATGTGTTACAGACTCTCCCTCTGGTTCCGTTGACGTCTCGGCTCGGAACCAGGAGGTAATTTCTTTTTTGGGCGTCCTCTTTTCCTTAGAGGAGCAACAAATCCGGCGTTTCTTTTCTGTTTCAGGTTTTTGATAGTCCTTTAAGGCAGAAACATGATAAGTTCAAATGGCTTGGTCTGGGTTGGCCGGGTCGGCAATCTCATATGTTACTGGTGATCTCGAGGTGAGTATGAGGTAAGGACCTTCTCTCTTGGGCATGAATTTCCTGCTCCTGTTGTTACGACTTATGGGATGAATGTTCACCCAAACTTTGTCACCAGGTTTATAATATTTTCTTCTTCGTCGATCGAAGTTTTCTTTCTGACTATCTTGTTTCTTTACGGGATTCATCCTGTAGGGATACGTTGCTATTGGGGGTAGATCACCCGTGTCAAAACGGTGTTCAATGAAAGGCGTGTGCTCTCCCCCTGGTTGTAAACATGCTTCATTTCTGTCCAGGAGTATATTGATTTTTCTTGCCTGTTCTGGAGATAGTTTTTTACCCTCATCCTTTCGAAGTTCGAATGCGCTGAGTGTTATATCTTCTAATGTCTTTGTTTCGTCAATATTTGTGTGGACTGTAAAACTGGTTAAAGAATAAAAAATCAGTCTTTTTCGCAACGCTAAACCAACTTTATTCGTGCACCCGCTTTTGTTGGGGTACAGCTAGACAATGTCTACTTTTACAAATTTTTTACAGATGGCGCTACAGTGTGCTGATGACGTAACATTCCGCCCGGCGTTGAAATATACAATATTTCAAAAAATATATTTAAAAATGCAATTTGCTATATACAGTTTACAAATGCCTAAATGAATTAAATACAAATAAATTCAACATTCTAAAATAAGAAAAAAATACAATATTCAAAAATAGAAAAATACAATATTCTAAGAATATAATATACTTCACATTACAATTTAATTTATATTATTATTTTCTATTGGTAAGATACATATTTTTTTGAGATAGAACGTGTGAGAACCCCGTGGCAGTTTTTAGTTTAACGACTCTGACCTTACCGTCAGTTCCATAAATAACCTCCAAGATTCTTGCCATTGTCCATTTGCAGGGAGGCAAATCATTTTCCTTTAAAAGCACTAAACACCCTACGGTAACATTATTTTTCTCGAACTGCCACTTGTTTCTCTGCTGTAAATGATTAAGATAATCATTTTTCCAGCGTTTCCAAATAGTTTGTACACACTTTGTTGTATACTGCCACCTAGATAGTCTATTATCTGAAATATCTAAAATTGCGGGCTCAGGTATTGCACTGATAGGTCGACCAATTATAAAGTGTCCAGGAGTTAAAACTTCATATTCATTGATATTATCTGACAATGGTACTAATGGACGTGAATTAAGTATACCTTCAATTTGAATTATTATTGTCTCGAATTCTTCGAAAGTTATTTTACTATTAACTAAAGTTCTATAGAGATGGTGTTTGAATGATTTTACCCCTGCCTCCCACAAACCCCCGAAATTAGGAGAACGAGGTGGGATAAATTTCCACTGGATAGCTTCTGAAGCAAAATAATTTGCTAATGTCTCGTTTTTGTTACAAATTAATTTTATGAAACGATTTAATTCTGCAGCTGCGCCTTTAAAATTAGTTGCGTTATCGGACATTAATGTAGAAATGCGGCCTCTACGGGCACATAGCCTCTTCAAAGCTGCAATAAATGCCTCAGTTGTTACATCAGTCACTGCCTCTAAATGAATAGCCTTTGTAGCCAAGCATACAAAAATCGCAACATAAACTTTTGAAAATATCCCCTTTCTCTGATTTTTAAATTTTATTTGAAAAGGTCCGCAAAAATCCACCCCAGAGTTTAAAAATGGTGCACTTGGAGTTACTCTCTCTGATGGTAAATTTCCCATTAATTGATCTACCCCAGTAGGCTTCTGTCTAAAGCATGCAATGCAATCATGAACTGTTTTTCGTGCAATACCCTTGCCATTAATGGGCCAAAACTGCATTCTAATTTGACGTACTAAACCCTGAGCACCAATATGAAAAAACTTCTTATGCATATGCTCAAAAAGTAATTTAGTAAATTTATGTTTACTAGGTATAATTATTTGATGTTTTGCTTCAAATGGTAAATCAGCATTACAAAAGCCTTCCACCAACTCTGAGTAAAGAATTCTCATCTAAGAAAGGATCTAAAGCCTTTTTAACTTACTTGTTTTTGAAACACCTTTACCTTTTTCAAGGCATCGATTTCTGCTTTAAACTCACTTAATTGAGCTATTTTAGCTAAAAATTCCGTACTCCTCTTTACTTCATCTGTAGTTAGATATTTCTCCTTATTACAAGACTCCTTAACTTTGATGTTATTAATGAACCTAAAAATAAAGCTAAAAATTCTAATTAATTTTATGAAATTATTTGTAACATTAAAGAGTTCATCATAAAAATTTGAAGAACACTCAGTCATTGAAAGAGTCACAGCACATTTTAATTCATCTCTGTAGGAAGGATCAGGAAAAAGTTGATTGTCCTCGTATTCATCAGTTTGTAAATCTGGACCCGAGAACCACATTTCGTTCTTTAAAAGTTCATCCACATTGCAGCCTCTAGAAATTAAGTCGGCAGGATTGTTTTTGGAGCTAACATGTTTCCAATGATAGTCCTTTGAAAGTGCTTGGATCTCCGCCACCCTGTTGCTGACAAATGTTTTGAGTTTATGAGGTTCAGTCTTTATCCACGCTAAAGCAATCGTTGAGTCCGTCCACATCCAAATTTTATGAATAGATAATTGTAGAATTGGCACAACCTTTTTTGACTAATCTCGATAGTAGTAAAGCTGCAGACAGTTCTAACCTCGGTATGGTGAGTGTTTTCAAGGGAGCCACTCTGGACTTGCTGCATAATAATCTAGTTTGAGATTGTCCAGATTCGTTGAAACATTTTATGTAGACAACAGCAGCATAGGCACGTTCTGATGTATCGGGAAAGCCATGTATTTCAATCCGTATTGTTGCAGGAAGTAGAATGCACCTTGGGATTTTGAAGTTATTTACTTTCGCTAATTTTTGGTAGAAGTTCATCCACTCTTCCATTGCATCTGGTGGTAGCTGTTCACTCCAATCTAATTTTATTTTCCAAAGTTCTTGGATGAATATCTTAGCCTTCGTAACAATGGGTCCTATCAGGCCCAAAGGGTCATAGAGCCTTGCAATTTCTGAAAGCACGTCTCTTTTTGAGAAGTTGACTTTGTCACTAATCTTTACTTTGTATGTGAGACAATCCACCTTTGGGTCCCATAGCATATCTAATGTTTTCACTGGAGCATCCTGAAATTCCTTATCAAACACATAGGAAGATGCAGATAAATCTTTCAACAGTTCTGGGCTATTTGACACCCATTTGTGTAGCTCAAAACCCCCTCTCTGTAATAGTTGAGATAATCTGGTTTGGAGTTTTTTTTCACCCTCTAATGTAGACTTTCCAGAAAGAATATCATCCATATAACTATCATAACAAATCACATCTGCTGCGTCAGGAAATTCCGCTTTTTCTACATCTGCTAAGGCCCTTAAGGCAGTGTTTCTCAAAGTGTGGGGCGCGCCCCCCTGGGGGGCACGATGACCCTACAAGGGGGCGCGAGCATATCGAAAATTTAAAGATTTTTTAAAAAAAAAATAACCGGAAAGAGAAGTAAAACAAAATGCTTTCTTCCATAATAAAAAAAATTCACACAACACTGACATAATTTATGTTTATTATCTGGCTTTTTTTCGTCATCAAATAGCTATCTTTGATCCCAAAACCAAATAAAAGAGAAAAAAAAAACATTTTGTTTCATTTGCTGTATTTCCTCAATGAGAGATTTTTTTATTACGTTTTAACATAAAATATTACTCGTTAAAAGAAAAACGAAACCCAGACCTGAGAAAATTCTAAGAAAATAAACAATTCATCACTGTAATTATTATTGAAATACTGTACATTAGTTGTAGAAAAAGAAAAGACATGATTCACTTTTCAGCCAGGCATAGTACGTTTGCTAATCATTTGATTGACCTTCAATCTTAGGGCATGGTTATTCAATATTAGTTCTGTCCCATCTTTTATGCGTTTGCTTCTCGCTTAGGGAAATTGTAAATAATAGAGTTTATATTTGGAAAAGAATTGATTGATTTAACATTTCTGTAATATTAGCGAAAAATGTCTGATTTGCGTCCTTTATTATGGCCTTGTACTTTTGAATCATTTTAGTTCAGTTTTATTGGATTTTTTCTCAAATCATCAAAGAATTGATTAGTCCTTGAAAGAAGGTAAGTATGCTTTCTATAAATTAAAATATTCACTAGAATTCCGATTTGTATCGTGTAGAGTAAAAATAATTATAAACAAATGAGTGGGGTGACTGAGTCCCCCCGCACTACCATTAGCGTTAGTATCGAGTACGCGCCTGCTCCCGGGTTAAAACATTTTAAAGTCTTCTCGCTTTAAATGTTAAAAAGTAACACAATTATTTTTCATCGGAATTTTATATTATTTTTCGTTATTTAACATTAATTCTAAATGCCAATTCTGTGAGGTTTAAAATTACAGTTCTTTTAAACAGTTATTTACAATTATAGCATTTATCTAAAAAAAAAATCATTTTACATTTTTGCATACAATGTGGTGCACGCAGTTTTACTCTCCTTACAGTTCAGCTATTATATCAAGAATATTGTTTTATTTTTTTAAAAAATAAACTCGTGCGAAGAGTCGGTGTTTCAGCCAGTATACGTTTAATGTATCAGTACTGAAGAAGGTATTTTATAAATAAATTCTTATTCCTAAATTTGGCCGCGGTAGCCGAGTGGTATAGGTATCGGATTGTGGCTTGCCTTGCCACGAGTTCGAGCCCAGTACCACTAAAGACCCGCCCTGTAGGGCAGCGATGCACGTTAAATCTGTCGAGAGCTGAAACGTTCTCCCGTTGGTGTGGTGTGGTAGTTAGGAGAGAGGGGTGCCAGCTCAGGTGTCGTCCACGTCACTTGACCATGGTTCAAAATTACGTGGTCCTTCGTCAAAAGCCCTCGTGTAGCTGAACAGTGCGACGTTAATATTCAATCAAGCAATCAATCAAACTTATTACTAAATTAAGAACAAGTTTAATAATTATTAGGGACTTCCACGGGCTTGTCTTGTAGAGGAAAGTTTTTCAAAGGAAGGTTTAATATCAGAAGTTGACACTTAAAGAGTTATTTTTCTATATTTAGCTGAGATCTATATTTTGTCTTCAAAGCATCCACCGCAGAAAATCCGATTTTAACAAAGGTAGGATGTTGAAAATGGTAATAGTATACGAAGTGCTTTTGTTTTCAGTACAGATAATTCCTCATCCACCTCTACCCAAAATTCAAAGAGTGATTTATTACAAAATTGCCTTTTAATTTTTCACTGCATCTGAAATCTATGAAGATATCTTCTTCGGAAGTTGAGAGCCCTTTTGGAGTATCTTGAAATAGATCCCTGAATCCACTCGTAACTTGCTACCAAGCTGTCCTCATCCAGAAAATACTTTTAAAATTCTTTGCCAACATAGCTAAATGATTTTACATGTTTTAAAAAACAACTTTCACATGTTGTTCTACAGATTTGTAAGTTTTAACACATATCGAGCTGGGGCTTTTTTCCCATCATTTACTTCAGTAGTGGTAAATCCAAAAAATTTAAGTATTTTGAGAATATCGCCTTGATTTAATTTTCGGAACCATGCTCGTCTGTACTTGTTGATTCTTTATGATCGTCGAATGATTGCTTACGACTTAAAAAATGTATGTATGATTTTGTTTTAATCTACTGCCGAAAATACTTAATTACCGTGAATTACAATTAACGTGTAAATTAAAAAATGTTCGTTCAAGCTAGATTCGGTAGCTATAGAAGTATCGAGTCGACCAAAACTGACTGGAATTGTACGAGGAAAAGCATTTTTTACATGTTTTGCGCAGACGTCCGATAGGTTGCCCAGACTCACGCAAACGTACCCTATAATGCCAGATGTGATGGATATGATAGAGAGCAACATAGACTGGACTATTTTTCTAATGACATTTTGTACTTTGAGAAATGAATGCTGAAGGAAATAAATCTTTAATTAAATATATCATTTTGTGATCTGTTCCAATTTAAAAATTAGAGAAAGAAAAATAACATAATAATAAGTAATAATATATATTTTAAGTAATTTTTCTTAAAATATATATTACTTAAAAGTTACATATACACAAAATTTAATATACTTATCGTATTAATTTGTACAGTTTATAATTAAGATCGTATTGTAACTTTAGCTTCTCTCTCTCAAAATGCATTTTTATTGCAGTAAATACATTATTGTTGTACAGGGGGGCGACAAAAATTATGATTGAAAATTGGGTCGCCAGTATTGAAAGTTTGAGAAACACTGCCTTAAGGTCCTGGTAGTTATAAATGGTGCAGAAACTGTCCCATAAGTTACGGTAGCTAGCTTGTAAGTCTTGACTGGAGCATCTGCACTAGTCTTCCACATAATTCGTTGTAAATCCCTTTGATTAGGATCAACAAGTATCTGCCTGTACATTTTTTTAATATCTGCACTAAACGCGTACTCGTGTTTTCTAAATCTACTGACTATGGAAAAGAGATCTTGTTGAATAATTCCTCCGTTTAGTAAAATGGAGTTTAGAGAAAAACCACTTGTTGTTTTTGCACTTGCATCGAAGACAACTCTCAATGGAGTGGATGTCTTCTCTGGTTTGTATACGGAATGATGAGGAATGTAATAGTTAATCTTATCTAATGTTTCATTTTTAATCTCCTCCATATGGCCTAAAAGTTCATATTCATTCATAAATTCTTTATACAAAGTTCCCATTGTATTGTTTTTTGTTTAATTTTCCCAAATACCATTTAGTCGTTTGATCGCATTCTCTTTGGAATATCTAATAATGTTTCTGAATTTTCCTTTATGGGTAACCGAACTATAAATCTTCCCGTTTTATCTCTTTTATAGGTACTAACAAAATGTTCCTCACAATAAATTTCCTCTTCACTTTTTTTGCTATTTCCTTAGAATCATCTGGAAGTGATTCCAGTTCAAAGAATTTCTTTACTGTTATATCTAAGCTTGGTTCACTTATTAAACAACAATTGGCTTGTTGTTGTGACTGAGGAAGGGGTACCTGTGACTAAGTAGCCAAATTTTGTATTTTGTAAAATTACATTTCCCTCCTGCAAATAATATTGTTCTGGATTTAAAATTTCAAAAAATAGTTCACTTCCTATCAATATATCTATTTGACCTGGCATATGGAAATTAGAATCAGCCAGCTCAATTGAAGCTGGAATATTTAAATCCGATATATTTAATTTCGATACAGGAATCGCATCGGTAATTTTAGGTAAAAGTGAAAATTGTACATTGCGTGCATATCGTAGACGCATTATCTAATAATCCTCTTAACTTAATTCTATATCCATCAGCACTTTTAACGAAAATCATGAATGTATTCAATAAAACACATTTATTTCCATAAGTCAAAACCGCAACTTCTGGCTGACCTTCAAACCGAGTAGGATTCGAATTGCTCTCTCTATCCCCCTTTCCCCTACAGTGTGATTTTTAACTGCAGAGCAAAGTTCAGCAGAATCGTGAAGCAATGAATTATGTAATCCTTTGCAACCACTAACTGTGCATTTATATTTAGACATGCAGGCACCATAATGAAGTCTGAGGCAATTTATACAAAGTTTGTTATTGGTAACAAATTTCTTTCTGCACTCCACAGACATATTTTGAAATGCAATACATTTATAAAGAGGATGAGAATTTCGACAGAGAATACAAGGCTTAACAGTTATTTTTTTACTATTAACTACCAGCGATTTGGCTTTAGTTGACATTGCAGTATTTTTATGGATCATTTTAGTACTAGGAATGCGAGTAATGTTTTCTAACACAGCACTTCTCTTTTCTAAAAATTTCATAATAGAATCAAATGTTGGAACTTCTGCTGTTTTCAACGAAAGTTTGAATTGTTTTCTAGATTCTTTGTCAATTTTTTGAAGAATTATATTTATTAAAATTATATCTGATAGATCATTCTGCTCATATTTCAAAACTTTAAGTGCTCTAATGTTTCTATTGATACAATCCATTAAAGCGCGCAGTTCTTTGGCTGATTCGCTATAAATTTTTCATAATTAATTATCTCAAGGACATGTGAATCTATCAACTGCCGTTTGTTTTCGTAACGATCTTCTAATGCTTTAAAGAGAAATCGAAACTATCGCTAGGCGACTCTAAGAGCTTTGGTTCTCCTTTTTAGAGATGCTCGAAGATAGTATAGTTTTTGCGAATCATTCAATTGCTCATTATTACTTATTAAATTAATAAATTGATTTTTAAAATTAGAAAATTCTGCTATTACACCAGAAAATTCTGGCAATGGAATTTGAGGTAAGCGGATACTATTTTTACCATTGTCATTTAAATTAATGTTTACATTTTCAGAATTTTCAAAGAATACATTAAAAGTTTGAGACCTACCTCTGTTGTCTCGATCCGTTGATTTATATCTTCAATGTCCAGCTGAATGATTTCCAAGCTTTCAAAAATTTCTATTTCACAATAATCCTCAGCTATTTTATCTAGATTTATCTGTAATTGCTCAATTTTTTTTTGAGTTTAATTTCGATTTCAGTGACACTAGTATCCTTTGACACTGTCTTCTCAAGGTAAAAGCCTCTAACCTAGTTAAAGTTCCTTTTATTGAATCTTTTAAACGATTCAATTTCTCTTCAGTAGTTACGTTGGAGTTATTTTTATTTTTCGATTTTTTATCCATTTTCTGTGGCTTCGTAGGACCAATGTTTCGTCAATATTTGTGTGGACTGTAAAACTGGTTAAAGAATAAAAAATCAGTCTTTTTCGCAACGCTAAGCCTACTTTATTCGTGCACCCGCTTTTGTTGGGGTACAGCTAGACAATGTCTACTTTTACAAATTTTTTACAGATGGCGCTACAGTGCGCTGATGACGTAACAGTCTTCTTGGAGAATTTGTACTGTTTCCGAGGATTTCCGGAAACGTGCCATTTTCCACCCTGGACATCAAGGACGATACCAGCTGCATTGAGGAAATCAAGTCCTAGCAAAGCCTTATTTCCTTTGGCATCAGGCAATACTAGAAATTCTGTAGGAATATCTTTGCCTTCAATGTACAGGTCGACGACAGTACTCAGAGCCATAATGGTCTGCCGAATTCCATCAGCCATCATAAATAAATCCTTTTGTTCGTAAAGGTGACATCATGCTCTTGTAGGAATTTAAACATCTTTTCACCTTCAATGGTATGGAAAGCACCGGTGTCAGCACATACAGCAATCTTTTCTCCAAAAATTTTGAGAACAATCACACTTGTGGGATACAAGTTCGAATTCAAGTTAAATAACGTCATACAGTTCACTGCTGTTTCCATTTCATTAGCTCTCGTGCATTTAGGACACTTTGACTTGATGACTCCAGGAGTCCCACATCCGTAACACTTTATGGGGTTTCTTCCATCATTTTTGAAGCTTGGGGATCTAGGTACAGTTCTAGAGGGTCCAGATGAGGGGTTATCATGGGATCCTCCAACAGGTTGACTTTTCTTTATTGTAAAGGGTTTCCTGAATTCTTTCTTCTTGAAAGTCTGATTTGAATTATTTTTCATTCCAGGCCTTAGGCTATCATATGTGTCCAACTTCTCAGCCAATTCTAAAGGATCGTTCAAATCCGCCCAAATATTCAGAAAGTGTTCTTTGATATTTGCTGGAGTTTTTCTTTTTATCTGATCAGAAATGATCAGACTTTTAAGTTGATCAAACGTGGTTATCTTCAACGATCCAACCTTCAAAATAGGAACTCAATTCGAAATAAAAGTCTCACCATGTCGAATCTGGGTTTTTCTTCTGCTGGGAAAAGTACTACCTAAACCTATCCCCTGTAACTCGAAATCTTTTGAGAAGCATTTCTTTTACCTTTTCATAGTTTTGAGCATCATCTTCATCCTCTCTTGCGATGAGCTGAGTTATATCAGGTGGCAATGAGCCAATCAGGTATGCTGTCCGAGTTTTTTTAGGGATGTTCAAGAACTTCGCTTGACGTTCGAAAATTGTCAAGTATAGACCCATTTCGTCTTCTTTCGAATTGAATCTCGGAATAATTCTATTTAACTCAAGCTTTGGGTTTTCTAGCTGTTGGCTTGTAACAGATGCTTGTGACAGCTTCTGCATTTCAAGTTGAATTTTCATTTTTTCCGGTTCGAATTCTCTTTCTCGTTGCTGAGCAACAACCACGGCTTTCTGTTTCTCCTCCAGTTCCACAGCTTTTTGTTTTTCTGTTGCAGTACGTTCTTCCACAATGACGCTGAGCACATCTTTGATGAATTCCTCATCATACCAATCACTGTTGGTTATGAGATCTTTTAGTTCAATAGTTTTGAGATTGTCCGACGGAGCCAGACCCAATTCTGTGGCCAACATTCGTAAATCCTCTTTTCTGGATCTTCCCAAAAAACTATTTTTCGTCACTTTAAAACTATTTCAAAGTTAATTTAGAAAAGTTCAATTAAAGTTAATGAATTAAAGTTCACTCAAAACTGTTAATTCTGTGATCTGAAAATATTATAGTCAAACAATACTTGTGCACTTAAAGTTTCCGATACATACAAAAAATACTCTATACTATAATACACTCTTCCTGAATGGTAATATAATTCTCTAATTTCAAAATGTGCTAATTAATTTTCACATCAATATTAATGAGATTTAAAAAAAATGAGACAAATTCTTCAATATCAACTATCTTCTAATTTCGTACTTCAAAATCAAAATAATAATATTTCAATAATATTCATTATTAATCAAAAGAGTATCAGCAATTAACATGAAATCATTTAAATTAAATCAAAGAAAAATTTCATTTTCGTTAACTTAAATCAATTAAATCGTTTTTAATCAAAAGCAATTCAAATACGTTTAAATAGAAATACCATTCATAAATTATTTCATTCACTCTGAAATTAACACTATTACAAACTTGTTTACACTTAGAAGTACTTGAAACTATTTTCCAAAAATTTTTAAATAAAAAGCATAAATGTTTATACTTTATCAAAACATACAAGTTTTCAAAAAAAAAATGTTATAGTAATACTTCGTAATAAACCATGTACTTCACAAAATAATTATTTTTATATTAGACATAAAAAGAAGAAAAAATTATTATGATAAAAATTCCATTCAACTTAAAACTTAATTAAAAGTTTAGTAAAATCAAACAAGAATCAAAGTGAAATTATTTGAATAAACACAAATCGCAATAATTTCTTGATAATAAAAGTATATATATATATATATATATATTAATGGCATAAAATTCTTAATTGGTAAGTAAATATACATTCATAAATAACCTTCAATTAGCTTTAATCAGAATAAACAATAGAATGCGAGTTTCGTTTTCAAAAAAAAGTATTAAGAATACTGACAAATAAATAAGTGAAAATATCACTTAAACTTCAATTATGTTACTATATACTGTAACACACACACAATACATATCAAGAGCAATAATATATAAACACTGTTCTTATATAAAGTAACAGTATTTAGAATAAGCAACACTTATCTGTTCACATGTTTTCTGGATGAAAACAATAATTATATTCGCAGGGTTGCGAACCCTCTATTTGTTGTCGAGTGACAACGCCTCAACCTAAGTGGAAAAAGCGAGAGAAAGCTGGGAATTGTGTGCTCGGATCGGCCCGACGTTTTGGCGCCAATTTGCAACGGTTCTCTTACGTCATTACTGGGTAAACCAAAATAATGGATAAGATCTCGGGGTAATTTAAAATAGTTTTCATAAAACAACACAGTTACAAAGGACAGACATTTAGACACAATACAAGTTAAACATTTAAAGGAAATAAGGGGAAGTTAAATACATTACATAGTCCAGGATTGGACAGTGAGAGGAGTAACGTTTACTCGTTCAAATCCCAACTTTCTCTGGCGGTAATACAGAGCTTCACTCAGGAACACTTCCGTTACAAGTACCACCATCTACATTTTGGTCTTCGAATTAAACCGTGTGTTACAACAATAGTTTTAATAATTTACAATGATTTTAATAATAAATTAATAATTTTAATAATAAATTAATAATAATTTTAATAATAAATTAATAATTTTAATAATAAATTAATAATAAATTAATAATTTTAATAATAAATTAATAATTTTAATAATAAATTAATAATAAATTAATAATTTTAATAATAAATTAATAATAAATTAATAATTTTAATAATAAATTAATAATAATTTTAATAATAAATTAATAATTTATTATTAAAATTTTTTTATTAAATACTAATGTTTAATAATAATTAAATGATTATAATAAATAGTAATAAATTAGCTAATTTTAACAAATAATAACTCTAATTTACAAATTTAAATTATTAATAATTTTCATTAATAATTATTTTAAATATTTTTATTTAATAATTATTTTAAATATTTTTATTTAATAATTATTTTAAATATTTTTAATTAATAATAATTTTACATATTTTTAATTATTAATAATTTTAAACATATTTAATTAATAGTAATTTTAAAAATAAATAATTTAAGTTACATACTTTAAATTTTTTTTACTTTATGAAATACAAAATAATTAAGAAAAATATCATTTAATATTTAATAAACCTTTCATAAATAAATTTATTTAATTAAAAAAATAATTAAATGAATTGAAGAAGAAAAGTTGATCGCGTGGAATCGAACCCTGACCCCGCGCATTGTAAGCAGACGATTTACCAATCAAGCTACGAACTCGGTGCAGAAAATTAAAATTTTATTGTGTAAAAGCTAAGCATAAATTTCGAAGGCTGATTTCTCCGAATTAACTGGCTATTCAGCAGAATTACATTGAGGGGTGAACACCCTAAAGGAGTACTACTATTACACCAAGTCTCGATCCCAAATGAATTTCTTTACTCGTGCACTCTCCTTGTAAGATATCTCTATTGAAATTTTCTGTCCCGTTCTTCTTTTTTAGTTCAAGGATTACAAACTGGCAGCGTTCTTGTGCCACTCATGGACTTTTATTCTCAAATTTAAGGCTGTCTTCGGCTAATGTTAAAGAATAGGATCAAATTCGGAACATTTTCTCAGATATAAAAGTACTCGAATATTAATATTACATTCTGGCTTCACTATCCTGTAAAGAATCCCTGATTTTATCATATTACCCATTTTTTATCCTAGTTGACACATTTTTTCTTTTATAAAATGTGTTTCGCATTTTTTCTCCAATACCGTAATGTTAAATGAGTTATCACTTTACACTTTAAAAGAAAATTCTAATTATTTATATATGAAATATTTTGAAATTTAAAAACATTATACTATAAACAAATATATGAGTTGCAATGTCACAAATTTTTATAAAAATTGAGTCATTTTTTCTGTCCGAAAATGGGCTCCACGTTAAGTTCACGTTCACGTACATATGGCGAAAAGACCCTTAAGGCTTTTAGTCAGGGACATCTTAAGACTTTTTGAGGCCCTAGGCCCAGAGAAATCATTTTCGAAAACAGGTCCCTAAGCAAAAGTAGCCCCTACCAGGAATCTTTAAAAGTCGTCAAATGCTTGTTCGAACGGTAATTTGAAACAAATAAAAGTGAACGACTCACATCTCAAAAGCCTAGTTAAAAAACCAGCTTGCACCCCAGGCCGCATTTCGACTAAAATAAGTTGAATGATTGTTTATGGTATTAGGCCTATGCCTAGACATGAATAACGGTCATCACGTAATAATACAGTCTTACCACTTTTGCCGATTGACATGCAATTCGAAATTCCCTGTTTTACGGAGAATACGCACGGAAATCATATTTGACTACTAAAATTATCTAGATCACACACATGATTTTATTAAGATAAAGTCGAGAATGAAACGAGGCCAGTGGCAGCGCTAGACCACGCGTGGACGTCGGCGAAATTAGGGTTCGCGAGGCCTCCTTTTTCCCCAGTCAAGAAAACGTTAAATTACATAAGCCAAATTATAGTTAAACTAATGCATGAGTAAACGAGATTTATTGTTAATTAAATGATGACAAAAATTACACAAATAGAAATTAAAATAGAAGAACTTTTCAGCTTTTGGCCTCATTGAACTTTTTCATGATTATGTCATAGCTAACACTAGCCGTTATTTCAGCTTCAATTGATAGAACTGATAACGCAGATAGTCTCTCTTGACTCATCGTGCTTCTCAAGTAGATCTTAATCAATTTTAACTTTGAGAAGCTTCTCTCAGGGGAAACTGTACTGACGGGAACTGTGAGCATGATTATAATTGTTATATAAACATTTGGATACATTTCTTCCACAAATTATTTTCTAAAATGTACTGAATGAGTTGTTTCGCGTCATTGTTAGAGTCTAGTGAATTCGTTTTTAAAAGTTGGAGTTCTTCATATAGTACAAAAGGTTGTATGTCGCTGTTTTCGCCTTCCCGAAGTATTGTACCTAAATCATTACAATACTTGAGAAGGTCTTCTTTTGATATAGAATTTAAATAACTGTTATCATATATAAATAAAACCAAATTGCTCAGAATATTAATTGAGCGCTTTAAATCGACATTCGGTGTCGACTATAATAGCATCAATCATTGTGTTAAAAAAGTTAACTCTGTACTGCATTTCAAAAGATTGAATAGGTTCATCAATATGTTCATAACAGAAAAATGTCTTTTATTTGCGTCTTTTGGGCAACTTTCATCAGATTTCTCTAGATCTTGATTGGGGGTCTGTTTTGAATTAGGTCATGACGCTGCGAATCGTTTACTGGAAATACCCACTTTCCTGGATGTAAATCTATAAATGACTCTCTTAAATGAACTCCTTGCACTTGATTTTCTGAGTCACACATCGTTTCACTTTCTAACTCTTTATTGGGTTTAGACATTTGGATCATGGCAGATTCGCCCGATGTTGCAGGTAAAACTGTATCAGAACTTTGAATAACAGATTCATTTGACTCTGAAGCTAGCTCATAAACTAAAGTTTCTCCAGATGACTCTGAAGCAGTGACATTTGTAGAACGTTTTTGAGAAATTTCATCATACTAGAACTCGGAGCTTGGTTGGATATAAGAGTTACAGCCTTTCTTTTTCTTTTTAATGCACCGGATTCCCATTTCCTACCTCTATCTCTGTCTCTAGTTGGTCCTCCAGACATGATGACCTAAAAATAAAAAACATTGAAATTAAATAATTATTTTATTAGATACCGACTTTCAAAATAGGCCCAGTAGCGTCAGAGTTAATAATAATGCGATACGAGATTTGCCGATTTGTTATAGTTCGATTTTTTTTGTAGCAGAGTCCCAGCCATGATAAATAACTCTATATATACGCCAATGCTTTTTATGGAAAATTGAATAAAATTGATTTACTTAGACCTGGATTATTTTGTACTGAAAGAACACTAGATTCTAGTGCAGTGTTCTTTCAATACAAAATAATCTAGATCTAGGCACAACAATTTAATTCAATTTTCCATAAAAAGCATTGCCGTATGTAGTGGCTAGATGTATGGAAAGAAGAACTCGGTGAAAATAATATAATTGTTACAAATTTTGACGCATATAAAAACATACTCGAAAAGCTAAAATTTTCTGTTCTCAAGAAAAAAACACTAGCACAGTTTTAATTTAAAACTAGGTAACTATCTACTTTTTTAATTTCGATTTCTATAGAGAAATACATTATACTTACGACTTATAAAAGATACCTATGTATACTTATTGATGTCGACAAAATCATTACGTTAAAGTCATTATAAAAGTTCATATTGACTTACCAAATAACCTTCGAAATATGAACTAAATTAACACTTTTATTCACTGAAAAGCCTCCGGGGCACTGACTCACTTTACAACACAATTAAAAGAAATTTTGTCAATGCGAGTCTAGTATGCTAGTGTTGCATTCACAAAATGAATGATTGTTTACGTTATGCTCACAGAAGAAATACAAATATTTAAACGACACGGGGATTCCCCGTCTCGCGCACTAAGTTGTTTAGTTTCCATAGTGTTGACAGACGATTCTGGATAATGCCCGTAAATTACTAATCGCTCTCTTTACTCGCGCAACTGTATGAAAATAAATAAAAATGAATAACTAAATTTTAAAAATAATTAAAAACTTTGCGAGGCCATCGGTGGTCGCCGACTCCTAACGCCGCCACTGAACGAGGCCTCCAGCGAGGGCTTGGCCTTGGGCCCGGGCCCAGGTGACCCATGCCCTAAGATGTACCTGCTTTTAACGATTTCAGAAAAAGTAAAAGGATTACTTCAAGTTTTAAAGTTTTTTTTTAATAACATCTCTTTATAAACTACTTTGCAGATTTCGTATCAAAAAGTGTTTATAAACCCCTCAGAAATTTTGTTCTTGTATTGTCAAACGAATGCTCCCAAAGTGGGCAGCTACGTCTTCACAGATATGCTATTGAATATTGCAAATAAAAATTTTGATGAATATTTTTTCGTTTCAGTGTGGTAAAATACGATATCTTAGAGAGGTAGTACAAGCTTATGACTGAAAGAAATTATTACATTCCTTTAACACTGGACGAGTATATACAAAAATTAAAGACGGTTTTCCTAACCTTTCGAATTTTCTCGTTATTAGTTTGTATACAAATTGTATAAACGCTGGGATTATGTGGTCTTTAATTAGTTTTTGCTAAGGATCTCAGATAAATAGTTTTGCGTTTCTTTTCATTTTAAAATGATGGGTTTATTTTTCTTGAAAAGTAATAAACTTTGAGGTAGATAAGGAAAGTGCGCTCAATGGTCCGTTTGAAAATAAAACAAGTCTATTAAATATTAAAAAAATTTTGGAGTTGAGTCTTACATCAACAGAAATCAACGGTGAAAAGAGACATCAAAAAAGTTTGGCGACGTACCTCGTAATTTAGAACCACGGTCAAGGGACGAGGATGGTACCTGAGTTGGTACCCCACTCTCCAAACTACCACCATACCCCTCCAATGGAAGCAACTTTGAGCAACGACAAATTCAACATGCATTAGTCCTCGAAGGCTTAAAGGTAACGGACCTTGTTGTAAGCCCTAGATTACGGGCTCGATCCGGTAGGAGTCGATAACTGTTCTGAACATGAAAATCGTAGGTGTGCATGCCATATGGTTACGAGCCATGTAAAAGAACACTTAATTATCAATTTGACTCTGCCACTCTCGTAAAAATTAAATCACGGCAATATTTAGCATCCCATGAGAGGTTGAATTGAATATACTTTGAAGCGTCAAACATTTGATACCGAGAGTCTCCACCAGATGATGTCACCAATGAAATGGCTCGCACACTTGGGAATTTCCGTGTCTCCAAAAGCTAAACTGCCAGAATGCAGCCCATTTCAAAGAAAACATAGAAACTTTTTTTTTTCGTAACAGCATTTTCCTACTTTGCAAATTTGAGTAAGTCAAAAGAAACATATCAGAATAATTGGAAAATATTCTAAGACTCCCGTAAAAAACATTCACTCTAAAACGCTATTTTTGTGCCAAATACTTCAAACGGATTCTCATTTAAAATAATTTAAAACTTAAGAAGGAATTGAAAAGTCTGTAATGAGACAAATTACTTACATTACTTGACCTAAATTCTTGAACAAACTTACAGGAAAATCTCTTTTTCTATATTTTGTAGTTTTGTGTAACATTTGCTCGTCAAAATAATGTGCAACCCCAGTAGTATTAGTTACCTTTTTAGATTAATAAAGAAGGTAAATATATTTGAACAGATTAAACCAGCGATAGTCAACCTGCGGCCCACCGGGCTTTTCTGAGTGACCTGCTTATGGCTCACTGCCCTAAAAAATTCAATTATTTAAGAGCAATGTATTAAAAATTTAGCGGGAAATCATCTCAATCAAGCAATCAAATAGATCAATTTTGCTGTCGATGTGGTACGAGTGCGAGAATTCCAAGATTTTTTTTTCTATTTGAAACAAATGGTTAGTAATAAGAAATAACAGTGAAATAGGGAATGAACTAGAGTAATGACCATTTTATGGGTGAAACTGATTTTTAATTATAAACAAATTATACTGATATCAGTCTAGAATTCAGTCAAAACTCCTCTTTGCTGTCCTTCTGCACTTGATAAATTAACGTTTGAAATAAAAATAAGAGAGGTTTTGTCAAAAAAAAATCGAATAATCAAACGGCTTGGCAGTTTTGTTTATATGTTTTGTCCGTTTGGTCATGAATGAAAGGGAACCGAAACTACCCCTTAATTCAGTAAAAAATGCATAAAAACGAAGAAATTTTTTAATGTGAGTTTGATAGAGAGATTAATCTTGTATTAAAAGACAAAAATAAGTTTTAATATTTTGATCAATTTTCCACATTTTAAGTGTTCAATATTGCCTTGGTCTTATGGTGTTTATTTTCCATTAATCTTCATGTTGCAGGCCGCATGAAATATTTGGCATATGTATGCGGCCCGGCGGGGAAAAAAGGTTGAGTACCCCTGGAATAAACAGTCCTTAATTCTGTATAACAGCTGTAGCATTTTTTTAAATTAAATTTTTTTTTGCCTAAGGGCTTCAATCTAAATTTTGAAATGTCCACTTTACTCCGCTTTGAATCTTATTCAATTTTGGGGTGTTTTTTTCACAGTTAAACAATATAAAAGAGAATACTGAATTATGTTTTACACTAGTTTTAAAAAATAAGGCAAGTTACGATTTTGAAGATAACTGAAGTTAATTACTGAATAATGTTATTGGAAGTTTAATTAGAAAAGTATCGAATTTAGATTATATTAAGAATTTCTTTATTTCTAAGTTTTTAATAATTAAACTTAAAACCTATTACTTTAATCGTTTAAAAACATTAAAATCACAATGAATACCACACATATCAAATTTCAGCATTTTGAATTTTTTTTTATATTATTATATGACTTTAGAATAAATAGCATATACATAACAGAATAAAAATAGATCTATTCACGAATAAAAATAAATTTGCATAACATCAACTTAATTATTAACTTTTACACTACTAATTCTTTAATTGTCGCTAAAATAGTGATTATTTTTAATCATTCAATATTAATAGCTATCTTTTTGTTAGACATTTTAATATTTAATAAATAAATCACCATTTCATCCATTTTTTATCTTTAATTGAACTATGCTGCCTACATTTTAGTGCAGCTTGAAGTGTGTGGTGAAGTAAAAGGATTCAGAAACATTCTTCTAATTTACATTAATAAAAAAAAAGTATTTTTGAGAAAATTAGAAAGAGAAACGATGATTTTTTAATAATGTACAGGGTTGAAAATTTTTTGAAAGCTTTTGTTAATGATAAATTATAAATTAATATTGCTGATAGAATTTCTTTTAACGTTAGCTTAAAGAATTGTAAGAAAGATTTACTAAAGGTTTGGTGTAAAACATTGAAAGGAAGAGACATTTTGGTATTTATCAAACGTGCATTAAATAATATGGAATGCATTGAAATTCTCCCATAAAATCTTTAAGAAAGGAAACATTGTAATAAAATATATCTGAGTTTATTTTTCTTGAAAAATTTTTCCTTGATATTAAGTATAAAATTAGTAATAAAATAATATTGATATTAGTTATAACAAAAGACAGAACTGCGATTCATCACAGAATTAAAATACAAAAGAAGTTGATAATTCTAAATAAAGTTCTTCTTTTATAAGTCTTGTCACCGCTTGTTCTTCAGATTACTTCTGTGACGTCATAATAACATCTTTTTTTTTCTTCTTGAGTTAATATGTATCGATTAAGAAATGTAATCTGTAAACGGTCTGTTCAGAATTTCTGATGTTTATTTATCCATTTTTTCCTTTGAAACATTTTTTTTCTTTCACTTTCAGTTTCACATTCTTTACGGGAAAAAAAGTTTATTAGTTTTTTAAAAATTATATTTCCTGTCCGGGCCGCTCAGAATGGCAGAATTAAATTCCACATCCGGGTGCCATTGCTTATGGCTCCTTTAAAGTTTTTTTTAAGTTTTTCATACATAACTATTTACAGTAAACAATCATTTCTGGTGAGTTGTTTATTGCCTTTGAGGCAAATGTCTCTCTGCAATTAATTATTTTTGAAACTTAAATATAAGATCCTACTGATTGAAATAAACTTGAATTGATAGTATTTGAAAAATGAAATAAATCTTTACCACGTCTGTAATTGGCTTTGCAATGTAACACATTTCCCTATCATCCCGGTTGCATATTGAACATTATTTGCATATCATAAAAAATTGCTTATTCATATTACCATGGATTTTTATCGTCATTTTAAATTAGGCTCCACAAGGAAATCAATGGTTTCGTCTGGTGAACAGTTCCCGTTTCAATAATCGTAAGAATCTGTTTTTTAAGTCCAGTAGTCGTAAGAAAACTATTTGTTGATAAGAAATTTATGTTCATATCGGTGAAAAATTGTATACGATGGATTATCCCTTCATTTAACAAATCTTTGTAAGTCTACGAAATTGGCGAATAACTGTAAATATTGAAGGAAAAAAAGTAAATATTTAAATTTTGTATTTGGTGAAATGTATCTAAAATTTTTTAATTACGTGATTGTTTTTGTTATTGCTTCTGCCCAAATTAATATGAGTTTTGTTTACTTGTGTTTGATTATGATCGCGAAAATTTAACATATGTAACGTTTATTTCACCTTCACAACAATATTTAATGTCATATGTAACATAAACATGATATACAATGTCAATACGATTTTCATTTTTCACTATTTTAATTATTTGTATAAAGTTTGAAATAAAATGTAACTGCTTATGCGGGGTTTTTTTTGTTGTTCTTTTTGTAAACAAAAATTTAGACAGATATGCAGCATGATTTATTTTTGTATTTTGGAATGAACTATTTAAATATAATTCGAAGTATTGATATTCCAAAACTAATTTCATGTAGCTGGGAAATAAGTTATACATAGTTAGCTATGAAATTGTTTTTTTGACATATTTATTTATTGAGAATGTATTAATTTCTCAAGCGTGTATAAAAAGCAGTTATATCCAGTATGTGTTTATTCTGTCCTATTTTAATCTGTGCACACCGATACAAATTCTGTACATAAAAGACATTTGATTGCTTTAATTTAATAAGTATTGTTTTCTTAACATGATTGTGAATCATACTTAATAAATGGACAGAATAGATTCTTAACGTTTTACATTTTCCAAATAAGGAGAAAATAACCGTTTTTATGCTAGAAAATATAATTTTAAATTTAATATGTTTCAATTAATAAAAAAAGTATAAATCTTTTCACTAACAGCTTTTATAATTTGAGTTTATCAATATAAATGAGGGTGAAAAAGAATAACTGATATAGTTCTTAAGCCTTAGTAACAAAGAACTTTTAATTTTATGCTTTCAGTAGAAGAATAAGTTTAGACAGAGTAAAAGTTGAAGTTTTTGTTGATATACCTTTTTCTTTTTGTAATCTTTATTAGAAGAGTGGGATAGTTTTATTATCAATAAGCATGATTTTGTATAAACATATGGTTTGGCATTAATTCAAAAATTAATATATTGTTTATAATGTTTTGATAAGTTTCATTATATCTTTCATTAATGTATAATCTGAAATGATTATTTTAGACAATTGAAAATTCCACTTTTAAATTTGTTTAAATGTAGGTTCCTAGTAAATAATTTATGAAAATTTTTCTTGTGTTATTTATCATACATATGCTAACCAATTTAACTTCAAATGAAGTTCATTTCATTATTTTCTCATCTAAATTACAGAGAAACATTACAGATTAAGATAGAAGGAAGCCATACAATTAACTCTAATCTACTGAATGTGATAATTATATGATTGTAAAAGTAATCGGTGAGAAAGTTTTGAGGTAGGTTTTTTTCACATTTTATGAATTGCCAACTATGAATATATAACTGTTTAATTAAAAGTATATTCTTTAAAAAATGAATTATATTACAATTTTGACATTTATGTTGTATATTTTTAACCTTTAACTTTTTTATGAATTATATATATTTTTTATTACCTGGATTTTATAGGATAAAAAATGACTCAAGAGTTATTTTGAGTAAATTGTAGTTTATAGTAACATGATTTTAGTTTGAATATCTCTTGTATAAATTTTTTTATATATTAAGTTTGTACCTCATAGTGTTATCAATTGTATATCTTAGCATATCTAGTTGAATTCAGTACATATCAGAGTATTAAATATATTTTAAAATTTTATAAAATTCATTAGTAATTTGTCAATTAATTTTAAAAAATGAAACAAATGTACTTTTTAAAACAACTTATTAATTTTTATGCATAAAATAAATATATATATATATATTATTTGAACCCTTATTTTTGTATTTCAAAATTTATGCAAATTCTGCATCAAAAAAGTGTTATGTTTTGAAATAGTTGTTTCAAATTGATTAATAAATTGATATGAATATGTGTATATATATATATATGAACATATAATTCTCTTCTCAAAATAAGTTAGCATCTTAAAATCTCATTCTAAAATTGATTAAAATTCATTATATTGATTCTAAAGTGCAAAATGAATGTATTTGTAATTAGAGGACGAGATAAATTTTTAAGTCAATAGATTTTTTTGTTTTGTTTATTAGTTTTTTATTATTTAAAGAATCATAAAAAACATGAGTGTTACTTTATTCTATTCTCTTGACTATTATCTATGGGTTGAAATAGTAAATGTGGTTACATCTTATTATTTACGTACATAATGTTTTAGTTTTCATTAATGTATATGTTCAAATGTTTTTATTAGTTGTAAAGTGTTGGAATAGTTTCTTTATCTTAAAGTTATATTTATTATGGAATCTTACCTATTTACAATCTCGTGAAATAAAGTAATATGTATTATTTTTATTTGTGTACATAGGATTTTTATATAAGCAAGAATCTTTTATCTGCTACCACTGGTGTAGCTAGTTCCCTGTATCAAAATTCCTTCAGGGCCCTTTTTAGATAAGAGTGTGCTGTTAGTGAGATTGTAGTTTCACATGTTAAGTATACGGCAGTAGCTATGTTCCTGTCTACCACTAAATTGTGTTACTATTCACATTTTAATAATTAAGGCTATCTTTATCTGAATGAAGAACAAGTGATTTCTTTAACTGCCTCAGGCGTATATATATGCCTCTTTCAGCTGGTTATAAACTGTCCCTATTGTATATATATGTCTTTCCAAAGTAAGATCCTTTGCATTGTGTTGCTATGAGTAACTATTCTAGAGGTTTTGAATGCTATAACCTTATGAGCTTGATAGTGTTTGCCAATGATTTACTTATTTCAGAGAAGGATTTACTTATTTATACCTTTTCTTCCCCCTTCCAAATACACAGCATTATGTAGGCTTGTGTGGAAGACAGTTGCTCTCAGAAGCAAATCGCATAATGTTTCTTTGGCAATTAAGTAGTTAATCTTAGAATACTTTTTTTATGTAGAAAAAATCTCAACATATGTATAAACATGTACCTATTTATCATAATGCCATTTTTAAAAAAATTTATAAGTACTCATTCTCCCCCCCCCACTTCATATCAGTAAAAAAATTCATTTGGGTGAAAAAAAGTATCGGAAATAGATATTTTGTTGCCAAGTGGTTGAGTGGTAGTGCATAGGGCTTCCATGCCACAGGTCTGAGGTTCAAACCCCTGGCTGTAGAAGGTTGACTCAGCCTTTCAACCCTTCAAAGGCTCAATAAATGAGTACCAAGCTTGCTTGGGAACTTAACACTGGGGGGTTTCATGTCAGACTGACCACCTGGCTGGAACATCGACTAATGCTCCTCAGGACCCAAGGTCACATATACTGAGATGGGCACAGTAGGCCTTGGGCTGTTGCGTGATTGAGTTAAGTCAAAAGATATTCTGCGTATTATAAAAAAGGGAAGAAGGAAAGTACATCACAATATGCTATTCTCTACGTGTTAATTAAATCATACTATGTTAATATTAAATAATTTTTCTATCTGGAATATTTCCATTCAACTCTTTAATAAAATAGACAGAGATAATGAATTAAAAATGTAGTTTTTATATAATTTATATATTTTTGATGATAAAGGAAGCAGTGTTTGTTTTTTGATAATCACTTCATTATGAGAGAAGTGACCTGGAACTCAATTAGTAATTAGTAATTCAGTATGTGCATTTTTAAAAATGCTTTATTTGCATGTTAATAGTTTTAGAAATGTTATTGGAAACTGGAAAAAAATAAAATGAAATAAAAAAAGGTATTTTGAGAAAAAAAGTAGGAATAATTAGTTTTAAAAAACCTTAGCTATTTAAAACTATAGTGTTAGTAAAGGCTTCACACGCACACACACACACACGCACACACGCACACACGCACACACACACACACACACACACACACACACACACACACACACACACACACACACACACACACACACACACACACACACACACACACACACACACACACACACACACACACACACACACACACACATACACACACACACACACACACACACACACACACACACACACACACACACACACACTATCAATTATCTTCAATGTGATCATTATGTTAATCCAATGTAATTTTTATACTCTTCTCAGATCTAGCTTTATTGTATTTATGAATGCAATTTGTGAAGAGTCAGAAATAAAGCCCCAAGAATTCACATAAGTCCAGTGGCCTTGTTCAATTGCATTTTTCTTCAGGTTTTAAAAGGTACTTTACACTGTTCATTAAGTTATCAAAATACATGGATGAATTACTGAATTAAATACAAAAATGTTTTTGAAAATAGACTGAAAAAGTTAATAAGCTTCTCATGATTATTTCTCTATGCATTTTATTGCACTCTCCAGTTGATACAATATTCTTGATTCAGGAAGGTAACTGGAAATCCCAAAGAATTAGCATTCTGTTCATGGATTTAAAATGGTTGATAAATGGGAGCCTTTAACCCCTTCCCCTTTTAAATAAAATTAAAGCATTAGCATTGTCCTTATGGATTATTTGGTATAAATTACCTGATATGTTTCATATAATGTAATTACAGTTTTAATTTTAAATGTTTCCTGTTTGAAAAAATTTATGTTTATATATATGTATATGCTTTTCAAAATTAAAAAAAATGTGAATTTTTAATAATATTTTTTATATAACTATTATAAAATCTTATGAGTGTTAAACCCCCAATAATTTTTAGATCAGACATATTTTCATCATTGTGTGTGTGTGAAATTAAATTAAATTGAAAGCAATTAAAAAGTTTAATTGAAATTAAAAGTAAATTTGTAAAGATGAAAAATTCACTTTGAAAATTGATATAAAACATTCATTTGTAAATTATGTCTTAAAAATTTATGTGTTGTTTGTAAGAAACAGTATGATTTCTCTTTTAAAAATTATATCCCTTTTTATATATATTTTTTTGAAAACATAATTATTAAATATTATTTCATCTCATAATTTTGAAAGTTTTAAGTGTAGAATCCTAAGACTGATTTTCAATTGTATCTTTTAAAAATTGGCATCTTCCCATTTTATGATTAGGATAAGTTGCAATAGTTTAAAAGTTGTCTTGCAGTTAGCAAAGATTTTTTTTTGTAATTTTTTTCTTGATTTCATTACAAAAACTTACTTTTTAAATGTTTTTTAAAAATATCTTCAGATGCTTTTAAAACATTTACCCCCTTCCCCATTATTTCAGTACTTAACTTTTCATCCTACTGCAAAAAAAAAAAAAAAAGGTATCAGAGTATTAACACATTGTTGACTGGGGATTTCTTTAGGAGTTGATGTGTTTTTACTGGTAATTTGAACTTTCAAGTTTGTCCCATTAAAATTATCAATGATAAAGAATTTGTCATGTTACTATTGGTAAGATCAGCCCATTATCTTATAATGTTTTAGTCTTATCATAATTTTTATAAGATTTTTGTTTGTTGATACATCTGTATCTGTGAAGTAAGCAAGTTTAAAAAGTTGTTGCTGAAAATTGTGCTATTTCTGTAACACTCTTCAGGTTTTTACATCCAATAATTACACCAGAAACATTTGTAATGTTTTCTTTTCTAAAATGCTACTTTCAGTCAATTTTTCTGTTGAAGCAGACAAACTTTCTTCAACATTATGTTCACTTTCACTGTCATCACTATCAATCACTAAGGTTTTTTTGTTTTTTTCACCTGTTATTTGTATCATCTGAATCAAAACTATGTTCTGAAAAGCTAACATCTTCTGATCACTGTTATAGACATTGCTTGGACAGTCAGATAAATTATTCACACATAATTCATGGGAAAATCCTTCATTGAAAAATTCATGATGGGCCATTTTTTCAAATTTATTAGTAACTCAATTGAAGTGAAGTTGTAAGTGAAAACCTTTCAGGCAAGTTGACGTGCATGTGTGATAACCATAATCAAATTGTATAATGTGCAGTCAATCATGTTGGATTATTTGGAAGACATCATATGACAACATAAGGGTATTAAAAGACATTGTGTGATGTCTCCAGTCATTAATGTGTTAACATATGATTAAAAAACGGAAGTGATAAATATTTTCATTGTTCTTCTGTGATATGCTGTTAATGTTTTGATAGTTGTATGCGTTTTGTAAAATATTTTCTTGAGGCAATTTTAAGACTTTTTTTTTATCTTTTTTTTATCTCTAGCTCTAAGCAACTTCTTTGTGCCAATCATTTATACATTTTGTTCTGATTAATGTTGTTATTTTGTGATTTCCTTCACGCTGCCAAATTAGAACAATAAAATATTTTTGAAAATGTCATGAAAAAATATTCTGTTTATTAATTTTTCATTTTTTTAAAAAAATATTTTTAAAATTTTAGTTGAAATGGTTTTCATTTACAGTAAATCAAAAATGTGTACTAGAATCAAATGAGTTTTTTCTTTGAAATTTATCAATGATCTGAAAAAATAGATGATTTTAAATGACTCATGTATATCTTAAAAATGTTGCATATCTTAAAAACATGTCTTAAGTTTTTATAGTTAATGTGCAATTAAGGATGCTTTGATGACAAAAAGTTGAAAGTACATAAAAACATCTTCATTTGCAAAGATGTATATTTTTCTTTCTTTTCATGAAATTGCAATATTGAGAAGATTTAAAAAGGATATTTTTTTAAAAAATATTTTTTAATTGTATTAATCATGTTGTTTGAAAGTATTTGTAGATGGAATATATGCTTTTTATATTACAAAATATAAGTTATTTTTTTCCTTTAGTAACTATAATATTTGCAAATACGATTATAAAAGAATGGAGTTGTTTATAAAAGTAGCACAATATTTTTGAAATATTAATTTCATTATTTTCTTTTCAGATTACTTTTAAAAGAAAATGAAACCCTACATGAAAAGAAAAATTCAAACCCAAAAACCCGCCAGAAGAATAGATACTCTTTCAAAGAGGAAGTATGAAACTTATTTAGAATATTTGACCCATGTGAAATAATTGGTAATATTTTATTTCTTTAAGGACTACTATATTCTTACTTTTTTCTATGACTTGATTTTCTTTTGTGCCATTATATTGTCTATTCTGTATCAATCTGATTATTCTTATTTGCATTGAACTAATTTTTTCAACTTATAATGTTATGTAATCTTCATTATCTAATGTAAAGATTGGTACAGCAATTAGAAACAGTAACAAATGCCTTTAATTCTGATGCAATATTTCTCCATGAATTACAAAATTCTGAAAATTGACTGAAATAATAATGAAATAAAACTTTAAACACATCAAATATCTTGGTGTCATGCTTCATAAAAATCTCACTTTTAAACACCACATAACACATATAAGAAACAAATCCAAAAAAATCATGTGCAGTCTCTATTTCTTAAGGAAAGGAAATCTGCATTAAGTAGAGGAAATAAGTTGTGTATCTATGTTCTGATCCTCGAATGAGCTCTGATATATGCTACCATAGTTTTTGAGGGCCTTAGAGTAAAGACATTAATTACCTTGAAAAATCTCAAAATTTTTGATACAAATCCTAAACGCTCACAGGTTTATTAGGAACACAGAACTCAAAACAGCGAGCAGAATACCTCTATTATGCAAATAATTAATAAAATGTTTTTTTAAAATAAAACTGAGAATTCCCTTATTTCAGTTGTCTTGGGCATTAAAAAATATACCTCGTACTCAAATTTCAATAGACCTAGGAACATATTTAGTTTGGTGCAGCTTTTTTATAGACAAATTATTTTATCAAATTTTTGTTTTATATAAAATTTTAACTTGAATCATGGCTTGCTTACTTTTTCCCACTGTGGAAAATCTTTTTCTGCAACTTTTCATATTGGCTGTTTCCAACCATGAATCTGATTGTTTCCTCTCATCTCAAGCTCACTCTTGGAAAATTTTTCTAATTTCTAACTCTGATATATTTGCTGCATCCCGATTGGCTGGGCTAGGTGACCTCGCCCACCACTCGGATCCAATTTTAAGTAAATTATTAACCAGGTATATTGTAAAGCAATCATAATCACTTAAATTTATTAGTATTAATTCAGAGAGTAAAGCCTAACTCCATATCATCTCCTATCAAGTATTATTTAGCTTAGGTATTATATGTAACGTTTTGGTTGAACTTAGAAAATGCAACTTTATCAATTGTTATAGTAAAAGATGTTATTTTTTTAAAATTGTTTTTGCTCAATATGAATATTTTCTGTTTCATTAATGAAAATTTGAACAATGAGATGTAGTTCATGCAGTATAAATATTAATTTAAAGTATTGTTTTGTCTAAGTAAAACAAAGTTTCTTGAATCTTCGTCTTGGCATTGTCTATAATTTTAAACTACCAAAAAAATCTTAGGTCTTTATACTCAATATAATATGGCAAAAAAGGTTTAATTTTAAAAAGAAGTAAAAATAAATATAAAAGTATAATTTTTAGTTCATTCATTTATATAATGATAAATTGTGTTCAATGTTAAGTAAATGGAAATATTTTTTTTAAAAATATACTTGTTGCTTTTTTCCTCCACTATTGTTGATTTTGGGCAGACAATTGAATTTTTGCTTTTGTTTAATTTAAATTTTGGAAGAATCCATTGTAAGTAATAATAACAATGAGTTAGTGTTTATTTGTCTTTCTTTTTTTAAAAAGTATTTTTTCATCTTAACTTATCTGTTAAATAATGTTTGCTGTTTGCTTTTATATGAATGCTTTTTAGGATTTTTTTAAAGCTGTTTTTTATTCAGCATTATAGGAATATTAGGAAGTATTTCGACAGAAAATACTTTTGTTGCAAGATGATAAAAGGGGGGGGGGGATGCTTCATAAACATTATTTATATTTTTTTCTGATTCTAGCTGCATGGCCCGGCATTGCACAGGCTTTTACCGAGTGCATAACTTTTTGCCAATGGAAATTACATCTTACCGTCTCGTATTCAGCATGTCCTGCTGTGTGTGATTTCTTTATCAATCTTATTAAAATTCCCTTTTTTCGAGATTTCTTCCACCTGTTTGTTCCGTCAGATGTGTCTGTTTCCCTTCAGTTTTGCCCGGTGTTCCACGGGCTTTTTCAGAGAATATAACTTTTATCTAATAGACATTTCCTTTTTCCTCCTCTTGAGGGTCTATGCGCGATATGAGTGATTTCTATGACATCAAAATTATCTTTTCTGAAATGTCTTCAATTTCCCTTCCTTGACAAAGTGGTGACAGAGTGGTTATTTTTCTCTCACTTTAGCCTGAAGTTTCACAGGCTTCTTCAAGTATGTAGCTTTTTGCCTTGGAAGTTACCCCTTCCCCTCAGTGTCAGCACTTCCTGTTGTGTGTGTGATTTCTATATCAATGTCATTAAAATTCTCTTTTTTGAAGTTTCTTCCACCTCTTTGCCTCGTTGGATGGGTCTGTTTCCCCCCTCCCCCGCTTAATTCTGCATTGCACAGGCTTTTTCCGAGGGTATAACTTGATTCCCATGGAAATTTTCAGTTTCTCTTTGGACGCCAGCACTTATGAGTGTGTGTGTGTATGCACAATGGAAGGGATTTCTATGTTTTTGTTATTTAAATCCCCTTTTCTGAAATTTCTTCCACTTTTTTCTCTGTCAGACAGGTTTCTTTTCCCTCCATTCAGCCCAGTGTTGCACGGGCTTTTCCGAGTATTAAAAAAAATTTTTTTCCTCAGGGAAAAGTATCTTTTTCAAATTTCTATTCTCAATTCATAATTTACAAAGCTAATTCAGTTTTATTCACAAGAAAACAGACAATATACGAATTTATTATTAAATAATTTTGTAATGAATAATTAACAATGCAGCTTTAATTTTTTTAAAAAAAAATACTAATTTATATACATTTTTGGTAAATAATGTATCAAAAAATTTTTACAGTTAGCTATTGAAACAGCTACTTATTTTTGGATGCATGTTCTTAAATTCATACGTGGCCGCGGTAGCCGAGTGGTATAGGTATCGGATCGTGGCTTGCCTGGTCACGAGTTCGATCCCAGTACCACTAAAGACCCGCCGTGTAGGGCAGCGATGCACGTTAAATCTGTCGAGAGCTGAAACATCCTCCCGTTGGTGTGGTGTGGTAGTTAGGAGAGGGGGTGCCAGCTCAGGTGTCGTCCACGTCACTTGACCATGGTTCAAAATTACGTGGTCCGTCGCCAAAAGCCCTCGTGTAGCTGAACAGTGCGACGTTAATATTAAATCAAATCAATCTTAAATTCATACGTAAACATCTGTTCTGTAAGGCTATCTTCGTAAGCAAGGGTAAACAAAAAAACACGCCGAAGATACCAAAAGATGGGAATGATCTTTGGATAATTCCCTATCTTATGGTACTTTCGGCAAGTTTCTGCATAGTGTGGTTTGTGAGAAGATAGACACATAGATAGATACATTTGTTTACCTTCAGATTTTAATATTGTAGATGTTATAAATAATCTACTAATTCATAAAAGGAATTTTTGAAAAAATCTAAAATATTTTAAATACATTTTTATATAAGTTTAAAATGAAAATCTTATAAAAATATAGATATGCAGTGAAATACATGTAACGGGGAAGCTCTTGAGACAAAATAGCACAAAATAATACAATGGTCCTGACAAACTACTATGTATTTTCAAACATTTTTGTTCTCTTATCATGAAATGAAAATCACTTAACATGAAAAGATTTCCTTTCTGGGAATGAACGAAATGCAGAAACCGCCAGCTTCACTGCTTATATTTAAGAGGGGTGTGAAATGAAAGAGAGATCGTTTTGCATGTTTCATTGAAAGGAGGCTAACTTGGCTTTAAAATATGCTCGGAATAGCCTGTGACACGAGCCAATTTTGTTTAGCTAAGCTATTTTCACACTCCAGCCCTACACACATCACACAAAAACATCGTATCTTGCATCAAATAACTTTGAAATTAGGTGAGTACATCGAAGTGTGAGTAAAAACCTGCAAGTCTGGTTCACACATTTTTTAAGGTTTTTAATCAAAAACAGAAAACAGCAATGTGGAACTCTGTAAAGTTTTTGGTATTGTTAAATCTATTTTATCAACTATTATTAAAAAAAGAAATAAATTGCATGAATGTTTGAACAGTTTTAATTAAATACATGCATGTACTCATAGCTATGAAAATAAAATGTAAAATAAACTTAAATTTGTTGGATATATGTTTTTTTACAACATCTTTTAACATGAAAAGAATATTTCACTCCTCTCAGTTTCATGTAAAGAGATTTTCACTGTACTTATATTCAGTTAAAAGCTATGTAAGAGTATTTCCCTATAATGTGAAGAATAGTATTTTTTAAAATATATAAATGCTCTAACATCAATTTGTTATTCTGACTTTGCTATTCTACTGAGTAGCATATTATATTAGACTACTTATTTCTATATGCATTAATGTTTTTATGTATGCAATATGTTTGTTTCATTTCCTTTTCCGTAATGCTCAATGACTTTTCATGTTTCATATTAAAGAGAACTATTACTCATTGACTTGCATTTCTGAATTTTTAAAGTATGTTAAAAGAAAATGTGTATTGTATAATTTCATAATTTTTTTTGAAAATTGTGACTTTTTTATCTGATTTTTTTGAATTTCTATTAGGTATTTTGGTATTTAGTAAAATCAGGCTTGAATTATTATTTTTTGCCAATATTTGTTTTGTTACATTTTAATTTTTTGAACTATTACGTTTTCCATTATTTTAGAAATTATCTCATTTTTAGAAGTTTTCAACCATTTTACAGGAAATGATCTTTTCCGAACCCATTCTTTAATAAATGATTACATTTCATGTTGATTAAAGAATAACACAGATATTGAAATATATATAAATATTTCATGTTGATCTAAGAACTAGCATTTTTTTACTTATATAACTTATAATAATTACAAACTACTTGATAAAAATTTGTTTAAAATTTATGAATTTATAAGGATGTCTTACAGAGTGTTGAAGAACAATACCAAAACATTTTTTAAATGGGAAAAATGCTCCTGTAATATTAATGCTGTAAATTGGACTGCAATAATAGTAACACTTAATATATTGCATTTTGCATATTTTAATAAACTATTCTTTGCTATTAAAATCATTTTTTATCTGCATAAAATATACTTCATATTTTTCTTCTCATACATTTTAATACAGTAAAATTTTTCTGCTTCGAAATTTTGGATAGTTCAAATTTTTGCCCAGTCCAAAACATAAGGTAAAAAATTGCAGGTAATTTTAATTTCTCATAGAATTCCTCTTTGATCAATTATTGAAACTACAGAGCCTTTGAGTGCTTTTAGAACAATTTTAAAATCTCTTGTGTGTGTACCAAACTAAAAGTCTTTCTAAACTATGTAAGTTATGTTATGGTTAAGCTTTGCTGTGTAAACTTGAGGGCTTCTTTTGTTACGTTTTCAAAAATTTTATTTAATGAATAAATAAAAATGTTAAACTCTGATCTCTTTATTTCACTTATAAAAAAATATTTTAATATTTTTTTATATTTGTTTCTTTAATTTCTGTAAGCTTTGTCTTAAATTTTCTGAAATTTTAATATTTTGATATTTGATTCTATTCTAAATTGTCCTGTCTTGTGGTTTTTTTCTTAAATGTTCTAGAGCAGAGGTTTCCAAACTTTTTGTCACATAGACCCCTTGTCATGTTTTATGGTTTGGGGTAAACCCCTGCTTATATACCTAATATGGAATTTTGGCAAATTTGTCAACTTAAATGTCTTTTTTCTTACAGTTAATATAGAGCTACTTACATTAAAAGATTCAAATTTCTAGCTGTGAAACGGGTAAATAACAGGTATATATTTTTAAAGCCAAAAATGCTGGCCCTTTCTAAACTATACTTTAAGATCTCCCTTTTTTTTGCCTAATCTGATCATTTCCTCCTGTTATATAACATTTTTTCCCCAATGTGACCACATATAAATTCATTGTCTACTGTGGTAATTACCATAGTCAAAGCATTTTAAAAATTTGAATAAAGAGCATTTAAATATTGAATGTAGGTTAAAGCATTTTCCTGGCAGGCCTGTCTGTGGCCAATTGAGAAACTAAAACATTCATGATGTCCATTATTATACTCCCTTAGCTTAATTCCGGCAAAAAATGCTGAAATAATGGCCCTTTAATAAAAGTTATGCTGTCACCTTGTTACTGCAAATTAACCTCAATAAATTCATTAAATAAAGCTGTTAAATAGGTAAAATCTGGTTTCCATTTGATTAAATTTTCTTTTAAAATTAAAGTCATCTGGTTTAATGAGAGCCACCATCGTATACCCCTATTTATATTTCATAGACCCCAAAATATTTTTTTGCCGAGGTGGACACCCCCCTGCAGGTCATCATAGACCCTTGGGGGTTGTTATATACGACTTTGGGAATCACTGTTCTAGAGGATCATTTCTGTTTTACTAATTTTTTAAGCTCTTGTTTTCCTTATTAGTGATAATGATTCTGGGGAACTTCTTTTTTTTAACACATGCACACTTTCAAAGATACAAATGAATAATAATTACTGTAAAATCTTGCGTATAACACGCACCTATACTTTCAAGCTGCATTTTTTAATTTTGAGGAATATTTGCGATATAACACGCAGCCCCTCTTTTTTACAAAGGAACCTGCAATGTATGTTAGCAATGCTGTAATGTTTTAAAGCCATTTGTTTGAGTTATTATCCATGGATTTTGAAAAAATAGTATATTTCTAGAAAAATAATCATTTAAGTTCATGTCTGACATTTCTATTAAATAAGCAGTATTTCGATCTTAGTAGAAGTCTTAAGTTTTTTTTATGCACATCTTAATTTTTGAAGCTATCATTTTTATACCTGGCGTATGTGCACCCATAAATTTCAATCTTATTTTTTGTGTTAAGAGTGTGCATCAAAGGCTGGATTTTACGGTAAATCACATTTCATGCTATGAGTGCTTTTTTTTTTTGCATTTTTTAAAGTTCTATGACAGGTGTCAGCAAAACCATGTCTCTTTGTAAAGACTGTTGTGACTCTTCAGACTTTCAGCTATATGATTTATTAAAAAACAATTATGTCCTAAATATTGTTTTCCTTTCTGTTTTTCCTTTATAATTATCTATTGGATAGATTTATCTTATTTGCATCTACAATTAAACATTTTACTGGTTTAAGATTTTTGTAATAAATTGTTTTCTGTTAACAAAGTGTATTGAGTCAGTAAAAATATTAAAATTAGTTCTAAAACAGTAAAAGTGTAATTTATTGGTAGAAATGCCACCATTGGGAAGGCACTCTTCTAGTTAGAAGAGTGTTTGCTTATTTGCATATAAGAGTTAGGGAGCACTCTTGAATGTGAGCGAGCAATATACATAGACCCCAACAGAAGTGACAAAATCACATTCAGAATTTTGTGACATGTTTTAAACGTCAGTAAAAATAAGAGTTGAAATGACTTTTTTACCCAGGAACAACCAGAGTAAATTTGAATTTTCTCGATGCTTGAAAATTTAATTCCCAACATTATATGATATTTTGACTGGTTGTTTTTACATCGAGCCTCAGAAATGAAAATATCTTTGATAGTTCTAAGTTTTGAAAGGAATAGAAAATGGGTAAAACTTGATTTGAACATTATAAAAAAAATATTAATTGTATTTTGTCAGTCTTGATTGCAAGTGCTATCTGCGGCTCCCCTTCTCTTCCTCTTTACACATATGTGGCTCTTTGTGTAAAGGGCTCTTTGACATTTTGGTTATCTTATTTCACTTATGAGTCATACGACGTGGCCACTGTCAATTTTCTGCATCATGAAAATCCACCGATTTGGGCCGGGGACAAACCCGCAAACTTGGGTGCAGAAGGCCAGCGACAAACCAACTTTGCCACCCAGTCGGCAATATAATTGAATGTATTAATGTTAAACCCTGAATTATAAAATTTAATGCAAATCATGTTACTTAAGTAATTCCTATCTGTGATATAGATTTAGGCAGATAAAATGTTTATCAAGTAGTAGTGATTTTGAATATTAAAACTAAATGTCAAATTAAAAAAAATTAATTTAGCTTTATTTTTTTACATAACAAAACAGATGAACTAACTGCACTGGCATACCATGAATAGCGATTGTACCATGCAAAAAGTGTTTATTTTAAATAATTATAGATTTACATTGTTTAATCTTTGGATGTTCATGATGTAGATACTTTTTTTAAAAGTCTCTTTCTATTAAATATGTCAGTGAATGTTTTAACACATAAATGTATGTGTTTTGCTATAGAAATTTGTGATTATATTAGAAAAAAAATATTTAATCATATTAAAGTAATTTTAAATATTAATGTTTAATTTTTTTCATAGTCAACTGAAATGAAAGCTATTTTCAAACAAGATATTTTTAAACATACTTTTTGTTTAAGTTGCAAAAAATAATGTTAATACCTTTATTAAATTAATTTTTTTAAATACAAATAATGCAGATTTTTCCTTGACTTATAATTATATTGTAGTGAATATTGTTACATTGATCTTGTTATATGATTTGCTAATGACTAAGTAATTATTTGATTGAAATTATAATTTTGGTTGGTTTAAGTATTTTGTTTTTGTTCATTTGCAATGAATGAACTGTATTTTGTCACTTTTGCATTAAATGCATTACAAAGGAGTCTGTTATTTTTGTTTTGAAAAATGTATTTTTCTCCTAATTATTATTCTTTGATTGTATTAATTTCTTCTGTTTTATTTCTCTGTTTATTCATTTTTTCTGTTTTTCATTTGTCTGTTTACCTTTAAGAAATTATAATTTCTTCTACATCATGCTGTAGTTTTTTTTTTTGTTTTTAAGTTGAAAATATTTCATTTTTTAAAAATGGTTCAGTTTTCTACTCTTTTAACATATAAAAAACATATTTTTGATATTTTTCTTTTTCCAATTTGCAATGATTTAGTTTCCTTAAATTGAGCAAAATTGGTGATTTTTGTGCAATATTGCATTCAGAATGACATAAAATATAGGTGATTAATGTGCAGTCATATTTTAAAAATTAATTTAAAAAATAAGTTTTTGTAAAATTTCAAGCTTAATATTTATTTGAACAGAGCACTGTATTTGTAGCTATTGCTACTTTTTATCAGTGTTTTCTTTGCTTTTGGGGAAAAAATAATTCTTAGACTGAAATTTATAACTTCCTTGTTGAATTTTTTTTATAAAATTATATTAAATTTTTATATAAATTATATTAATTTTTATTTATTTAATTAAACTGGATGATTAAAAAATATATTTACGAATGCTCTTTAGAGCATTCGTAAATATACCATATTTTCCTGTATATAATCCGCAGCGTATTATCCACAAAGTCCTTTTTTCGAGTAAAAAAAAATATTGTATAAACCGCAGTTCCGTATAATCAGCGGCAGTTTTTACGGCGAATAATCCAAAATATAAAGTGCCGATAATGGGTGTCACATAAGATAAAAAATACACAATATAATTAAAAATAAAAGTAAGAAATTGTACAGAGAAAACAAAATTTATTATGAAACGTCTTTTTATATAAGCATGTATGATAATATTTTTTACGATAATCTCAATAAAACAAACAAATTCTTTGCTACTGCCATCTATGTTTTGAGTTGTTAAACAAAGCATTGCATGCAGAAAATTTTTGTTTTTCTTTTTTAAATTTAGCAAGTTAACAGCAAAAAAATTAAGATCAAGACTGCTTTCCCATTGTCTTTCTTTTAAAATCCATTTATTTATTTCTTCCTCTAATTCTGACCAGTGAGATTTTCCTCGACGATTGGCTCTTTTACGTTGATCACAATTTTCAAAGTTGGTCTTGTTTTTTCTCCACAAACAATTCTTCGATTTGTGGACGTTGAAAAACCTTGCGGCTTCCAGATTTTGGTAACCTTCTCTATAGCTTTTAAATTGAAGTCTGCAGTGTAACTTACATGCTTTTGCTTCAACATTATGAAAACTTTCAAAGGACATAATAGCTCTAGTGAAGAGAAAAATTAGAAATGGCGACTAGTAACTGTTTTTTCCTTTCGAGGAACCTAATTCGTTTTTTAATGTAATTGGACGAAAACTAGTTATAGCTAAAATACGTCAGCCGAGTCTTGAAAACGCCATCTATTATTTATTTTATAAAACATAAACGGCATTTCTTTCAAAACTTTATTGTTAGCTTTTCTGATGGAGAATGTTTTTTCTCAGATAATACGCACAACAAAATTTGAAAATTTTTTAACACATAATCTGCAGATTATATACACGGGAAAGTACGGTAAGTATGCAAAATTGTAAAACAGAAAATCCATATTTTATAGTTTTGAACATAGTTTTGTTGAATTAATTGTGAAAAGCTTGAGCATTTATTGTTTTTTTAATAAGAATCTTTTAGATATGAAAACTCTTTTTCACTTATGTGTTATTAATAATGACATTGACATTATTGTCTGAACAGCACCAGCTTTTTAAAAGGCATTTATGGCATTAGAACAAAGTGCTAAAAAAATGAAATTATCTGTAAATGAGAATAAAACTAAATATTTGCTTTATTGAAAGTCCCACTTACAACTTAGTCAAGTAGAAATTAGCAGTTATAAATTTGAAAACATTAACCCTTTGATGGTCAGGAACGAGCTCAGCTCGCAATCGAGTAGTGCTTCTGAATGCGTGCAAACGAATTCAGCTCGGGCGCAAGATTTCGACCGAAATGGGTGTAAACGAGTTCTACTCGCGTAGTTAAACCTTTCCCCCAAGGGCGCTGACGAGATGGACTCGTTCAAGGTCATTATTCTGCATTGATTAGGTTACAAACAAATCCTACTCGCGAAATTTAGTTAGTTTTACTGTCTACAGATGGCAGTACGGGCCCCATGAATTTTTCTTCATAATGAAGGGTTTTTTTTTAACATTATTCTTTTTATGCATATTTTGGTGCGTTTTTTAGACTGTAAAGTAAAATGGCTAAAAGCGAAAATTAGATTATTATGATGATGATTTTGATTTCGATACAGAAAGCTTATCAAGTTTTGAGTCTGATGAAGACTTTGTTCACAGCATATCAAGCTCAGAAGACGATACAAGCGATGAGGAAAATTTTTCGAGTATTCGACAGTGGTGTAAAATTGATTCAAGTTCTCCCGCTCCTAGCCGATTTAGTTTTACTGGTGATGTGGTTACTATTTAATAATTATCATTTATTCATTATTTTAAAGTACGTAAAAACTGTTATTTGTGTACTACAAATACTTTAAGAAACCTTTAAAATGCACGAGGCGAGCTATCTACGGCATCGCCGTAGAAGGGTGACATTTTTGGAAGAACGGCGGGGGAAAACAGCTGCCACTTTCGACTACTGCTTACTTGTAATACTGCGTGAATTAACTAAACGAAAACTGCTCATTTCCCTAACCGTCAAAGGGTTAATTGTGTTACTTATTTGGAAATTGAGATGAATAATAAAAATGAGCTGGCCCTAGAAATTTACAAAATAATCATTGCTGCTAATATATATTTTTATGCCTTAAAAAGTTATTTAAAATCTAGTTTTTTCTCAAATTAAGAACTAAATTGCTTCTTTACAAAAGCCTTATGAGATCTGTCCTGACTTATGTATCAGACTTTGGCCATTGACTTTATGTGATGAGAAAGCTTTGAGAATTTTCGAGAGAAAGATCTTGTACTGCATTCTTGGTGGAATCCAAGTGAATGGATCATGGAGAAAATCTAACTTAGAACTCTACAAAATTTACAAACAATCAGATATTGTAAAATTACAGAGACTTAAATGGGCTAGTCATCTGGCTAGAATGAATGAAGATTGTTGCTACAAGAAAATCTTTCTGGCGAAGCTCATGGAAAATAAACTTCAGGGCAGACCCCCCCTTAAGATGAATTGAAAGTGTCGAAATAGACTTAAATATTCTAAAGGTCAAAAATCGAGAAACAGTTGTCAAAGGTAGAAATGCATGGAGAAGACCAGGAGCCACCCAGGGCTGTCAAGCCATAGGAAGAAGAGTTATTAATTAAATGTTCTAATTGAGAAAAAGAATTTCTTTAACTTCAGTATATTGCATAAAAATTTAACTTCTGAAATTATAAAGTTAATTGAATATATTTAACTATATTTTTCGTTAAAATATGAAATGTTTTAGTTATCAGTTTATTTCAATAATACTTTTCTAAAGAGAAACCTCTGTAGTTATATTTATTTTTTTCATTATTATTGGGGAAAAGTACTTTTTTTTTGTTTCATTAATATTTGTTTTCATTTATTACTTTATAATCTGACTGATAACAATTGAGGAAAAATGGATCATTTGGTAAATATATATATTTTTAAATAAAACTTTTTGTATATTCGCAAGATAATTTGTGTATTTTTCTTAACAAATTGGACATTCTTAACACTTTAACTATCCTAAATATACTTTTCTCTTTATAGATTTTGAAATTCTTGCAAATGAGTGTCTTTTGCTTGTGCATGTATTATAAATTGTAGAATTGTTTTCTGTAAATAAGATTACTTCCTTTTTTTTCCAGTTCACTCAAAATGCTTCATTTGCGTTTGCCCAAAACTGCTCGGATGCGACTTGAAGATGAGTGACTGCTCTCCACCATCTGACACTCCATCTGGTGGGGAACAGGAGCCCACTATGGTTTCTGTACCTGTAGTGGGCTCCACTGACAACATGGCTACCTCCTGGAATAATGGTCTTTGCTCTGCTGAGATCATGGCCTCTGACTCCGTTAGTTATCTGCATGATGCTGACTCCACTTCAGGTTCCATTGGGGCATGTGACGATGAGCGCATGATAGTCGATGGCACTCTGCGGTCTTCACTCACTGTTAATGCTATAGTCACTCAGGAATCTGGCTCGCAGGAGTCAGAAAACAGTGAGGACCACTTAAGTGTCGTAGATAATATCACTGCACAGAATTTCCTGCAGGAGTCGGATCTGATGAATGCAGCATCGTCCGCCCTGGGCCACAAAAAGTCGCCTTCATCAACCGACCATGATCACAACCTTCTTTCATTGGAACAGCATTCAGTGACCAGCAGCCAGGATCACATGGAGATGCAGAGCCTACTTCAAGAGCAACAAGATTTGGATGGTCCAGTGTCCAACTACCATCTGGATAGCTCACAGACATCTGAGTTGTCTGTGGAAAGTACATCTCATTTAGACATTGGTTCCAATTTGCCTGAGGTAGTGCCGGGTGACGGAGTGTGCTTGTCTCCTTCATCAAACAGCAGTGCATCCTCATTGGATCTGTCTTCAGGTGTGAGTATATCATCCAACATTGGTTTACCTCCGGTCTCCACCATCATCAGATCATCTGCCAAAGGGAGGTTCGACGTTTTTTGTAGGCCTTCAAATATCAACTTAATTATGGGTATTCCTCAGTATCTGAGTAATAGTAATTCCTTTGATGTCATGACCTCTATGAACAACATCCAGCGCTTATCTTCAAGTCCCTGTGACTCCCTCAACAATGTTTCCTTAGCTAGTCCGATGGAGGTTTCGTCTTCAAGACACAACGCTTGTACAGATATAGTAATGGAAAGTGTAGATGTTCCTCTGTCATCATCATTAGTGTGTTCGTCCACCCCTATCGGCCATGCTGAAAGCCGATGCATTAAAGCTAATACTGTGATGTCTTCTCTGGGACCAGACATAATGGAAAAAGATGCTCTATCTGATATAACGGATTCTGAACATGGCTTTGATCTGCCCAGCAGAACGATTCCAAATTTTGTGGGAGTAGTCCCTCTAAGGGAAATTATGCATATATCCACTTCCCCATCTCAACATCTCTCACCCATGGCAATTGAGGAAATGCAGAAAGTAGCTGAGATCAGTGAGCAACTCCAATCAGGAGAGGGGATGGAGGGGCCCTTCTCTTTGCATTCAAGCGATGAGTCCATTGCCAGGGTCATGCTTTCTCCTCATTTCAGTGTTGAGAACAGTATCCAGCATTCAGATAGTTTTGTGGATTGTATAAGTCAGCGCTCCCAACCGACATCCATCTCAGCCATTGAGACAAATGTCATCATGTCCACATCAAACATAGACTCCTCGCCCAAATTTACCGCTGCTGAGATCAAAGCCATTGAGCAGAGGCTAAGAACAGAACACTCCCATGGTCCGACCATGGAAGACAGCATGGACGAGTCTGCTTTAGATGCAGAAGTGATTATTCCAGATTGTATAGAAACCTCCCAGAGCTCTGATATTATTTATTCTGATGTACACAATGTTTTGAGTGGTGATTCAGAAGAACGCAAAATTTTGAAGGCCCACAACGTCGCCAGGTCGACTATCATTGAAAAGAACCTGTTGCAGCAGTCTCAGGTTATCAAGAATGAGTCCACTGTGATAACAAATGCGGAAAATTTGTCCTCAAACAAAATAACCGCAGCAAAGGTGTCACAAACTGTCAACAATAGTGAGATAATCACTATTAGGATGGCTGGGAAAGTGGCCATCTCGGATGGCCAACGTGACACATGTGTGAATACCGTAAATCCATCAGCTGTGACTGCTAGTGTAATTCAGCAACTTTTGAGGGCTCACTCACCACCATCCAAGTTAAGAACTACTATGCAGCGCATACCTAAGGGTGTCATTACGTCTGTGATGTCAACAAAAGGGGACTCGATTATCCACCAGGACATCCTGGTTCCCTCATCGTCACCCTCAGCTGTGTCAAATGATATCAAGAAGGAAGATGGTGTTGATTCTGTCTCCAAGGATTCAGGTCTGGTGGATAATTCAAATAGTTCTAAGGATAAATTAGATATTAGTGAACATTCCGTGATTAGCCACAGGAGTAAATCCCCTTCATCATCAGATGAGAAAGAAGTTTCTCTACCCAATATAACCACCACGGTGCTCCCTTCCCTATTCTCTAACCTTTCTGCTAGTGCGCTTGCTTCTCTGCAGTCCAGTTTGTCCTCTGCCCTTCCCCTGACTTCCCTACCCAATATAAGCATCGGTGATAGTTCAGCCGTCATTTCCCATTTGCCTTCTGTCTCACCAACTCTTTCATCACCACCCCTTTCTCCCATCCTCTTGCCCAGTATCCTGTCTTCAACCCTGAGAACTGTTTCGTCTGGAGGTGCTTCTACCCTCTTGGACTCCATAGTGACCTCCAATTGTGTTACCTCCACCAACAGCATGTACAGTGGGCTCTTGAAGACAGTTGGTCTGGTCAAGCAAGAGCCTGGTTCAGGTCCATTGCCCCCCTTCACAGTGGTCCATGGACTCTCTCCCCTGGTGAAGCGCTCGAATTTGATTGGTGCTAATCCCACGAGCGCGCAGATCCCCGTGGTGACCATCAAGCAGGAGCCCGGAACCTCCCGAGCTTCAGTGAGTGCCTCAGAGTTCAACCCTTCCATAATCTTGAACGCCAGTGCAGCGTTACCCGGTATTGCCTCCATACATCTTCCTCCTGCAGCTGCTGCGGTCCAACTGCCCGTGGTCGTGACCAGTTCGGTTGCGATATCAACCTCTGCGCTAACAAACCCAGTGCCTTCGCAAGCTTCGACCATCGCGTTCGCGGGGAGTACCCCCACCTCGACTGTAGACTCCTCAGCCGAAAAGCCTTCTTCGGACAAAAAATGGAATTGTCTCATGTGCAAAAATGGGAGTCCGTGTGGCCTGCATCCAACCCAACCCCGGCTGACTGCTCCCCCACAACCTGTTCTGTCGGGTGATCCAGCAAAACCCTTCCAGTGCACGCTGTGTGGGAAGCACCTTGCTTCAAAGAACGTGTACCAGCTACACCTGCGGAGCCACTCTGGAGAAAAGCCATTCACATGCAATCTGTGTGGCCACCATTTCTCTCAGAAGACCTCTTTGACCAGGCACATGCGGTCACATACGGGAGAGCGGCCTTTCCCATGTGATGTGTGCGGTAAGCGCTTTGCAGACAAGGAGCGCATCAAGATCCACATGCGTACCCATACAGGTGAGAAGCCATTTGCCTGTGAAGTGTGTGGCAAGCGCTTTTCTCAGAAATCCACCGTCAAGAGGCACATGAGCGTGCATACGGGTGAAAAGCCATTCAAGTGCGAGTCGTGCGGCAAGGGTTTTGCAAATCGTGGGAATTTGAATGCACACAGTAAAACTCATGCTAACACATGACACTTATGTTGGTAAGAGGAGAGAATAGCATACTTATGTACACACACTCACATTGTATATTTGACTCTCTGGCGTGTTTCTCGCGACTTGAGAAAGATTCCAAGTGTAGTATAAGATTGTACATTTTTACAATAATTTTTAGCAAATAACCTCAATTTAGAAGTTATAGAGAATGTTAACAACTTGATACTGAATTGTTAGCAAGCGTACATATGTATATGAAGATATACAGTATCATCGTCCTACAAAGAGTGATCTTTTTTTGTTAATACACTGTTGTCAAGTAGAGACCATCTTTGGATTTTGAATGGTTTTTGCAGTTTACTAAAGTACAAACGAATAACTTCTGTTATTGCAATATCAAAGCAGTAGTTTCTTAACATTTTAGATCTTTCATGCGAGAGAGAGATTTATTGTAGATTGTTTTTATCACATGCACATATCTAGTACATAGCTAGAAGTATTAAAGTTTATATATATTATAATGTTATGATTAGCATAATATTTGCTATTGTTTTCAGAGTTGTTTCAAATCTTGAAGCATAGTCATGTTGCCATTTGTTAACCAGGTACGAAGACGCGTGCTATTAGTTTTCCTATAGAAGCAATGAGAAATAGCCAACGGGAGGATGCGAGAGGCTGTCTGCGTGTGCATGAATGAGTGAGGATTTTTGCTTCGGTTTGCACTCTAGCTCTTTTGATAAAACAGGCTTTCAGTACTTTCTCAGTTTGTTGGCTGGCCAGACCTTCTGCAGCTGCCTGCTTTTTTTAAATACTGAACTAGAGCTTTACAGAAGTGATAGTTGCATGATTCTTTTACATTTGGTCCATTTCTTCGGAAATATTTCCCTTAATTTTATTTTTCAAATATTTAATTTTTTGAATTTTATGATATAATGAATTGTTTTATTATAATATTTGGTTGTTTCCTTTCAAGAAATTGCAGTTATCACTCTGTTATTTCAAGACCTGTTTAATATTAAAAAAATGGTGATTTTCCATTGAAATTGAGGATTTGAAAGATTTGTATTATTTTGTTGCAATTAATTAGAAATGTTGCTGAGTGTCAGCTGGAAAGGTCTGGCTTGCATTTATCAGAAAAGGACTTTTTTAAGAAAAATCCTTTATATATTTAAACCTACTTCTCTTAGGATTAAGGATTTTAAAAGTATATCTACATTTGAAAGAATATTTTAGAATTCAGGCCATTTTTAAATTTGCAAACAATACTTATTGATAGTGTACCTAGCTTATAATGTATTTTTCTGACCAAATGTCATGATGGAATTCAAATTTCTTGCTTTTGTTAGTTTTCCTTTGTTTCTCAATTTTTTCTACCTTGGCAAGAGGGCTCATTGAATTTAACTCCCCTCCCCAACATACACTTTACTAAAAAATATATTTATGAATCTTTGACTTTTTCTATGTATTTTTGTTTTTAATTTATCAAAAAAATTCTTCTTTTGTATATAATATTTAAATAATTGTGAAAAATTGATTTTTAATGTTTAAATGATTTAAGAATTTATATTTGTGTAAGCTGATCTAAATACTTCTCTTCTCTCAAATTTTCCTGCAATTATACAAATATGTACAAAAGCTTGATTATATTGGGTTATAGATCTGATCTTGTAAATGATCTGTTTATTCCATTTTAAAATGCAGATGCAAATGCATGGTCTGTATGAAATTTAAATTCTTTTAAGTTTGTTAAAAGAGAACAATTTAAATAAGAATTTTAATGAAAAATTCCACACAATATTCTTAAACATATGCTTTATTTTCATATCATGTATTAAAGAAGTAAAAATTTGTGTATTTGGAACAGTAAATGAAATAATTTTTATTGAACCAAATCAAAGAAGTCCTCTTGCCATACTAATCCCCCCCTTCCTAGATAAATAGCAATGTCATGAATCTGTTTTCCTCATTAGTTAAGAATCAGTTAAAGAATATAATCACTGATTCCTTGCTATTATAAAAGTGGTAGCATTCTCTCTAATTTCACCCATGCGTGATTTTTATGGGTCTTCAAATTATATATATATACACACGAAATAGTTATTTTGTTCCTTGTATGTTATTATTCCAATATATAGAGTTCATTTATTATATATAAAATTTCATTATTGTTTTTTAAATCATTTTTTAGAGAAATTTTTTATAACTTTTTAAAATTATCTTTCCAAATTTCAATACTGGACTTTTTTTTAAAAATCTCCTTTATGTGTGTTTTAGTTTATACTAATAGAATATACATGTAAATATTTTTTCACTGAAAGATTTAGATGTTAGTTGTACCTTGATTTAATGATTTACAACTGTGTAGAATAATCAGAGCAAGTGTTAAGAATTTTATTTGAAAAATGATTTGTGTGTATTCAGAGTAATCTATGTTCAAATTTTTATATGAATTGAATTGCAATGCATTGTTACATATGTAAAATCGTTCACAAGTCTATTGTTCATAAGAAAGTGTTCATATGCCTCATTTTAATTATCAGCAAGCTAGACCCATTTAAAAGATATTTTCTTACTCCTCCATCTTTCATATTCATTGAAGTTTTATTCATATAATATATTATTCCTAATATTGCAGAAAATAATTGCTAGATTGCAAGAAATTTAAATATTCCTTTTTGCAAAGTATTTCTGCTCATCTCTTATAAAATTAACTAATGTGTAAAAAAAAATTGTAAATTTCCAACAAAAATATGTCTAAATTTTGTTATCAATCTAGCTACAAATTTGAAAAGAAAGAAATGTATGGGTATAGAACTTAAATTCATACTCAGTGTTTATATTATTATTTATTTGCAACAGATTCATTTCCAAGTGCAGCTTATATATAAACATTTTGCTTTGATAATTCAATATTCTTATACACATCCAAAATATATATTCTCTTATTTATCGAAAATTAATTTTTTTTAAAGTTTGTAATGTATTGATTTCATTTTTCTCCCATAAATTTTTAAGTATACTGTAAAAATTTGAAACTTACAATTAATTTAGTTTTAAATAATAAATAAATGTTTCTTTTTAGGTTTAATTGATAGAAACCTATAAATGAGGGAGGGGGATAAATACTTCAGTTAAGAAAAGTGAGAGATATAATTAATATTTTATATAAATTTAAGAATAATCAGACTTTTTCTTTATCAAATGACTTCCTCAAATCTTTGTATACATAGTTGCTGATATGATGTTGCTGGTGTTATATTCATTCATTTATGGATGGATTCTATGAAAACTATATATTATTTTTTTGAACATTCTTTGCATTTTTTGAAATGATATTCAGTACTGATTTTCATTTTAAAGTTTCTTTTTAATGCTTTTCTGTTATTCTATGGCTGATCTGAATACACTTTATTTTTACTCTTGAGATCAGTTATGTACTTCACTAATACTGCTTGAATCATTTAGGGAATTTTATATGTATTCATCCTTTCTGTTGCTAATTTGCATTGTCCTTCTTTCTACAAAATGTTGTGATGTAGTGCACACACTGTAATGTAAATTTCAGTTTTCCACCAAAGACATGTTTGTTTGTGAATGGGATTTTTTTTTTGTTGGAAATTTTCGATTTGTGCGTAATACCAGTGGCCTCAACATTCGTCCCCCCTTTTCAAACTTGAAATTTGTACAACTTTTAATATATAGACTATACACAGAGACAAGAAAGTACCGGTTAAGCCTGTATATTAATTTTTGTAAAGGGAAAAAAATCAATTGTTAAATGTAATGGTTGATTTAATATATAAAATTGTACCAATTGTATTTTATATTGTTTCCGAATCCTGGTGGAATAATAACATTATTTGTAATTAAACTATTGCGTATTTTTGATACTGCTGTAATTAAAACTATGTATTTTTTGGATTATCTCAATGATAGTTGCAACTGATAATTTAATTGGTTCATAGAACAGTTTTAACTGTAAAATTTTGCTTTTGAACTCATTGTGTAATAGGAAAGACTGACAAACTTTACTTTAAAAAATATGTTATAACCTTTAGATCAGAGTATTTGTATTGTATGAAATTGTGTTTAAAATCTGTAAACTGTAAGCAGAAATATTGAATATAGTTTTGCCACATTTCATAATCTAATGAAATTTAGTCTTTGTATATTAATTGTTTTTCAAAAACATAATTTCTCATTTTTATAGATTTACCATGACAAACCTTTTCTCATTTTATATTACATAGTAATTTACTTGTTTTTTACAAATTTATATACTTTTCTATTAACATTTAAAAGCTAGAACAATAAAGTTATGTCAGTTTCTGCATTCAAAATTTTTGCCATCAAAGAAAATTATTGCCAAACATTAATCTTATGTAAGTGCCCCAGCATTTTAAATGCTCATGAAGGAATCATTTTAACCCAATGGTTGAGTTATAAGTTTTATTATTGATGAGTCTCAAGTTTTGGTCCTAGTTCCACCAGTGATTGTCTTGTGAAAGATTGGGGATTGTTCCATATTCAATTTTTTCAATTAGGCCTGAAGATCATTTAGCCAACTGTTTCGCATTACTTAGTTCAGCTATTTTGTTAATAACCTCATCATTGATTAAAGTATTCACCAGGTGTTATGATTAATATACAAGATACTCATTACTTTCTTGTCTCTGGTACAGATAATGTTCCTTTGATGCCTGATAACTGCTGTGTGTCATTTGTGCAAAGTTTCTGCAGCTGATTCGAGGATTTCAGAGCTTAGTCTGGATAATGACAATGATTATTAACCTTTGACCAAAACCAAAGCTGGTCAAATATATATTTTTTCTCTGTTTTCTTAACATTTCCAACAACCTTAGTTGGTGTACTATTGTGTATTGTCATTATCCAGTTGGTGGAAAGAGAATAGTTAAAAGGTAGTTTCTGTCAATGTTCAAAGAACTTTTACATGCTTTTTGTTTGAAAATTAATAATTACGGGTCATTTTCACGAGATAATGGCATTTTAGAGTACATTTGTCGAATTATTTATGTTTTTAGTAATTTTTTTTATTTGTTATGAAATGCGATGTTTTTAAGTGGTTATGTTAAATTTTAAATGTGTTGACTCAGTTTTAAGAAAGGAATAATTGATAGATTTTCATTGCCATAGGGAATGTGCATTTAATACAGTGCTCTGTAATTTTTTTGGATATAATCTACTATAATATATATGCATGAAGAATTTTATAAATATTCTTAATTCTACCTGAATAGTAGTTCTAATAATGACTGGAAGTTCATATATATGTATTCATTCCACTTTATTTAACATTTAAATATTAGTAGGCTTAAAGTTTTGAATTTATATTTGCATACTGTTTACAAAAAAGTATGTAATTTAAAAATTTTGGATTTAATCAAAAATTATTTTCTTATAAGGGTTTCAGATCTTTTGGGATGTAATTAAAATTTATTGTATTTTATTTAATTTTTTTTGAAAATTAACAATTAAGAATTTTATTGAAAAATGTCTCATTTTTTAAAGAACTAACATTTTTTTAATGCTTTTTTGTTTGCTTACATTATTATACTTCATATAAAAATAGAATCAAACTGAAGCTTTTTTCAAGTTGCTTTAAAAAGAAAATTATTTTTATCGCTAATGTCTTGCTTTGCTGTTTTAGGGATTGTATATATAGATGCTATTGAGATAAGACTTTTCTTTAGCCCTTTATCTACCACATTATGATTTACTGCAGTTTTTTCATGCAATTTTATTTTTGAATCACTACATTGAAAATTAAGGGATATATACAATAATAAAATACTCAACTTTCGGAAATTTAATCCATTATAACTAATTAGGTAATTAAAGATATTCAATGGCAAAATTAATTATATACACTGTTCACTTAAATAGTCAAATCATTTTCTAAGGTCTTTATTAACATACAAAAAAAAAAGACCCTTACCTTTTGACAATAATTACTTTGGAACAAAAATGACAATCTTCGCAATCAGCTGAAAACACAATTTCTGTTATAAAACTATTCGCTTTCCCCGCTAAAATATTCATCTTAGAACCCGTGTGCCATTAATCTTGGAAGAGTGTGTTTCAAAGAATATTCCTGCTAAGTATTGCCAGAGTATTTGTAAAAATGGTAATTTTAAAGTGAGTGGTACGGATATAAGTACCGTTGGTAGATAAAGGGTTTAAAAAATTAAAAATATCTAGCCACATGCGGAATTCAGTAGTTCTTAAGATTAATAAAATTATTACCACAGATATATTTGCTTTCAGGTAATGTTAAATAGCATTCACTTTGTTTTTTGCTTCTATATTGTCTTTTGTAAAGTTCGAGCTTTCTCTCTCAAAGATTTCTAGTCTGAAAAGTAGTTTGTTCCTTATTGCACTGTGTGCATTCACATAAGGAATAACTGAATACTTTTTAAAATTATATTTTTACTAGTCTGCATATTCAAATTATTATAGTATATATATATATATATATATTAGCCAAAACTATTGGCTAAAAATTGCAAGTTTAAGAACTTTATTGTGACTCTTAGCCTTTGGATCAAGTTAGACATATGTATTTGAAATGATAAAAGTGAAAGTTTTCCAAGATTGCATTATTATGAGAATTAATTTTATGATGAAGTACAAAATTTCCCCTAAATTCAGTAAAAGCACACCTGAATCTATTAAATAAATAAATTAGGAAAAAAAAAGAAACCTTAATATATATGTTTTATAAGTTAGACACAATGAAATATTAACTTTCTTAGTGTATAAATTATCCTTTTTATTCGTGAAATTAAGATAAGTGTTCAGTGGAACTGATATATTTACAAATAGTCCCATGTTTTTTCTCCGCTTTAATATATCTACCTCAAAAAAGAATTTTTTTTTATTATTACAAAGAATGTTAATTATTTATACATTTGTTGTCCTTTTATATTTTAAAGGATTAACAATAAATGACAAATGAAAATGTTATTCTTTTGATTAATAAATTGAAAGATATTTACTTAAATGTTCATTTAGCTAGATGATATGCGATGCCTAAATGCTACTTTTTTTGGTTCTTAGTTATTTTCTATCAATCATGCCATCTTCATGTCTACAGTCAAATTATAGTAATTCAGATAGATATCTTAATAATCGATTTCCTTTCATTTTTAAAAATGAATTCTTTATTTTCCAAGTTACTGATATTCATGTCTTTCATCAGTTAGTCTATGAATAAAAGATTCAGTAACAACACTTATGTGCCTGAGTCAAATTTAGCATAAACAAATATATTTTAATAGAACATATTTAAATACTTAATGGAAAATTGCTTTTCTCTTTAATGCCGTTGCTCATGTTTTTTAAAAAAGGTTTTAAACTTATTAAAGAATTTTCTTTCTTTTTTTTTAAACAAATAAACTTTGCTTTTTAACTCTTAGGTTTTTTTTAAACTGCAATTTGAAATTTTAACCAGCTTGCAGATTGCTGGAAATTGTAGCAAATAGTTTATTTTTATGATAACATCTGAATATTTTTAAGTACAATTTCACTAGACGACTGTAGTTAAATTTAGAACTTTCAAAGCAATAATACTGTGTATAAAAGAAATATAATTTATATACTGAATAGGTTATTCTGTTGATGAATGCAAATTATTTTATTGTTAATTAGTTACCCTGAATAGAACTTTGATAATCTGTGATTCCAAAAATTATATATTATAACATAGAGGACAGTATTATTCTTTGCTTATAAATTTTGCTAACTATTGGTTTGAATGTATACCCTTTCACGCGACATAGTGCTCAGCTTTTTTAATCTCTACTTGTGTATATAAATGAGATTGTTCTATTAAATAGAACCTTAAAAGCAGCAGTCTTCCATGTAAAAAAAACTACACACACTTATTGGAAGCATTTTACTTTTAAATATAATTTATCAATGTTTTAAAAACAAATATCACAATTTTCCTATCTGATTTATTTTAACGAATATCCAAACACATATCTTTTTTTATTATTACTAACAAAATAGTTTTAAATGGACTTGAATTTTTTTTTCTTTAAATGATTTGAATTTGCATGAACTTTTGTATTTCCTGCTTTACTCTGAAACTTTTAATTGTTTTAAAATGACATTTTTATGTAGAAATTTAAAGAGTATTCTATTTATTTTGATACTCCTTCAGTCTTTTAGTGTTAATGGCGCTAGATTTAAAATTTAAGTGCATTTGTGCTAATGGTTCAAATTGTAAATTTATATATATATATAAATATGTGAACCAATTTTATTGCAGAGCTCTGTAGTTAGTAAACAATGGGGAGGGGGAAAGATCTGTATTCTTCTGATGTTTGATGTCTGTATAAAATTACAATATTGTTAGATTTCTTTTGTTACATTATCAGTTACATTATGCTTGATTAAGATTTCATTTAGTGTTATGTTATATTCTCTATATTGTTTGTACCGTTTTAGTTCCAATCTTCTGGATTGTCCTTTATGAAATTAAAATTATTATTTGTTTATATTGCAATGTTTAAAACTTTCTCAGTACAAAAGATTTTTTAAAATTTTTTTTTTATAGGAGCACATTTTTCATTTAAGATCTCTGTTGCAATTTGTTTTGTAAGTAGGGTGAAATTAACATTTTTAAAAAAAATTGAATGCTAGTCTGAAGAACATGAAATTGTTATAGTTTTTGAAATTGAATTTTTCAAATTAATGCAATCCATTTTTAATGTTTTTTTTTTTAAAAAAAGTCTTTTCACTATTCAAAATTTAAAAAGAATTAATGCTAGTTCATAGAGATTTATTACTGATATTTTTATACTGCCAAATGAGAAAGTATATAAATAAATCAAACCCAAACTATCCTAACTTAATTTAATATTTTCTGAAATTTTTTATAAATTTCTTCAATAATTAATTTCATTAGTTTTGTATATTTTTGAAATAAATAATATTAAAACTACCTAAAAGCTAAATTCAATTTAAAAAGGTCTACAATAAGCATTTAATCTTTTAACATTAAAGTTTGAGAAATTGTATATATGTATATACACTTTCTCAACTGTGAATTTTTAATCATTTGTAATGGAGTAATAGTGCCTGTTTTTATTACAAATGAACAAAGGTAATGGGTAGAAGGTTGGATCTAAAATTGTTCAATTTATGTCGCCATAAACGCTTCTGTAGTCCATCATCCATTCTCTTTCTGTGTTAATATCAAGTGTGCCACGTCTTTTAAACACGAGAGCTTTCTGTTGTTATGTAGTTTATATACCAAAACATTAAGAGAAAAAAAGCCCGAGTGTTTTTTATGTTTTGTTGAGGCATTATGTATATTTTTAAACCAAAGGTGATGGTGAAGTCAAGGCAATTCAGGTATCTGTAGAACTGTTGCACGTTTACATAGTATTTAGTCATTATTACAAGTTTTTATTTAGATTACTACCAGATTTTAGTCTTGGAAAAAAAAACAAATCTGTATATTTTAATAGCCAAGTAGAATGTGTTTCTTTTTTTTTTTGTTATGTATCTGTTGGATGTTCATATAATTTACCATGTATATTTCTGTACAGAAATGACTAAAGAAAATATTATATTATCCAGAGTTTTTTTGTTTATATCAGTCCATCCAGGAGACTTTTTTGTATGAAATAAATCCTAGTGTGTGTGCTTTGAATCCTCATATTTGGTTTTTAAGGTTGTGGACAAGGTTGCCTTAAATCATTGTACCGTCCGATCACGGATAAGTCTGTCCTGGCTGCTGTTGCGGATGAGTCTGGATGATTTACCAGCGTCAGATCCAGTTAAATGGATCTCTCAAAACTCGAACGCAGTTCATTAAAAATGGAAGCTATTTGTCAAAATTCGTGGCTCTTATTAAATCTCGTCAGACAGTAAAAATTTGATATTCTCTTCCGAATGAAATGTACAAGGTTAGCATAAGTGATTTATTCATTTTTGAAAAAGTTATATTTTCAAAAGTATTATATTTTCAAAAGTATTACATGTACACACACCTAAAAGATGTATGAAAAGAACCCCCACCCTCTGTTTGACACATGTCCAGACAATAATCAAGCTCATTCCATGCATTTTGTTGCATAGTCCTGTCAATTGTCAGCACTGATGTGTACTTTAAGTTCGACTAAGAATTGCGGTAGTGGGAGTTTGTAAACAAAGTCCTTAATGCTCCCCCACAGAAAGAAGTTGCAGGGCATTAAATCAGGGGATCAGGAAGGCCAGGGTAATAAAGCTAGGTCATTCTCACCAATCTAGTGATGCAAAAGTTCATTTAGGTTGTCATGAATTGGGATGGGTCAATGACGGGGGAGCCGTTCCGACAAAAGTAAAATCCCTGAAGTTACACTGAGTTACTGGAACAACTGCAACATATCCAGGTAATATTTACTGGTCACTGTTTGCTTAGGGAAGAAAATGGGCCCATATATCTTTGTCACATTGCTCAGAAAACATTCTTCTTTGGCAAATCTCTTTCAATTGTCATGAATGGATGTGGATTTTCCTTGCCGCAGAATACACAATAGGAACTTGGTGAGTTATTGGTTCTTTTCATGCATCTTTCATGTGTGCATGTGCAATACTTTTAAAAATATAGCCTTTCGAAACAAAAGAATCATTATGCTAGCCTGGTTTCATACCCCATAATGGTTATAGTGATGGAAAGACAAATGGCGTATTAGTTAATTTTTCTTTCATCAATTCCATATCATTTATTTAGTTGAAATATAATTTGCCTCCCTGTAAAAACGTTCGAACTTTGAGAGTTCATTATGCTCTATAGATATATGTACAAATATAAATTAAAAATACTATTTTGAGTTGAAATTTTAAGACTGACGCTTGTAATATTTGAGCCGGGGGCATTTTGATTTTATTCTCACTTCTGACTCTTTGTGCAGCATAGGATTGCCTTATCCGTGCCAGGCAGTACACTTAACTCTCTCAATTAATTTAAAAAGATAATTAGATTTTGTAATGGAATGACAGTCACCAGACAGTCCCTACCTTAAAAAAAGTGGACCAGAGTTCTGATATATCTGCTTACATTTTGATCAGCCATGTCACGGTTTGCCGTTAAATCGTTTTCTTGACTGCATCAAAATCTCTCTTGAACGAACAAGTATAATTGTTTTAAGATGATTGTTTCCAAGAGGAAATTAAAGTATTTTGGTTTAACAATTATTGAAATCCATGCAGAGTAATGTATTAGAATATATATTTTGTGTAATTTTGAAAATATAAAATATGCCCTTTTCCCCAGTAATTTGTTTGGGCTATCCCATTACTGTTTTACTGCATAAAAAGCAATATGGAATTTAAAACTTTTTATTTAAAACAGTTTACCGAAACTATTCAGAATTTGAATTTACTTTTGATATGTATTACATATATATATATATATTTATTAGGAGTACTGCATGTTATTAATGAACAAGTATATTAATTTTTATTTTGTCACTGATAACTATTTTTATACATCTTACTGTACTGTTATATATCGTACTGTACGGTACAGTTATAAATTATTTGTTGAACTGTTTAATGCATGAAGCATTCATTAGAACTTACTAGAATAGTGATTCCAAGCAGACGCGTCGTCAGAACTCTGGACTACCTTCGAAGTGCTTTACTTGTTTTTGCTACTCCCATAGTTTTCTCTAGCACTGTTTGTTGTCAAGGTTTGTACATTGATGCGATGAGTTTTGTAAAAAAGAAAACTGTTCTTTAGTTGTCCCTGATTAAGACTGTTGATTGTTGCTCTTAATCATACCTTGATTGGCCCCCGACTACTGTGATAAACGAGGTCCCTGAGTGCGCAGGGGGCCCGCGAGCCCCCCCAAAGAGTCTGCCTGTCCCGGTGTCCATTCCTTGATTCTCAATTCTTCTGTTCAAAAGATTTTTCAAAACAGGTCAGCCTTCGAAGAGGTGCGGATTGGAGGATGCAACTTATAACACTTCTTGCAATTGACCAAAACTCACAACTTTGTAAATCACTTTGCAGATTAAAATAACATGCAAAACATGTGTGTGGCCTCTTTACTTTTCCAATCCACCTTAGCTTTTCAAGTGGGGTTAGGGATAAATCCATAATTTTTCTTTTAAATGTGATATAAATTTTAAATATATGTAAAAAAAAATGAAAGTGATATGTTGTGAAAAGGGAGAAAATGGATAAATATATATAAATAGGACCATTTACCTCTATAAATTTCAACGTGTGCCCCCTCCCCTGCCTGGTAGCTCAATGTCTAATCAGTATTCCAGTTCCGAGTGTTCTTTAATATGTTATGCACTTTACAAGCATGCAATCTAAGCATTGTATGAAGAATTCTTTCCAAACTTTTTTTCAATGTTTGAACTTCGCAAGTTGGTTTAGGACTCCGTTGAAAGGATTGCCGAACGTGTTCAACTCGCTTCACCCGCACTCTGCTTACCACTTCTAGGAGAAGATCCTTAACGCTGCTTTGAACATTTCATGCCATCGCTCTATTGGTTATGCACCAGGAGGTTTCGATGCCATTTTCGGCAAAAGAATGTCTTACAAATGTTTCCCCGAGTCACCCTTGAAGGAGCATTCGCGCCATATATTGTACAATAAAATTGCTAGAATTGACCTATCTATTATAAATTCACAGTTACATTATTATATTAAATGCTTATTTTGCAATCAGGGCAAGATTTTTGTTTGATTCATCCTATATACCGGTTGGATATAATTAAAGTTACGCTATTCAGAGGCCTGTAGAACCCATTCAGTTTATCGAAATTTGATGAAACTTTGGAATGTATGCTATATGGACACTGGAAAAAAAAATTTCCGCGGTAAAAAAAGTACTAGTTTTGACCACCAGGTGGCTTTTATCGAATATTCCTTATGCTAATCCGTAAAACCTCTATATAAACTTGCTGTCATAACCAGATAAACATTCAGCGCGTGTTTGTCATCTTTAATCATTCCTGCTTTATAGGAACGACAATGTTTGCAAACCACTATCTGTATGCAACTCCTCACATTGGGCACCAAGTCAAAGCACTGCTTAGTGCTAACTTTGGGAATAATTGTAATTATCCAGATATTTTCCGGGTGTAAGGCCTTCTCGCTGACCCGATTGAAATCCCTGTGATTTCTGGCTGTGCGGATTTCTAAAAGACAGTGTTGGTAGATGGCACCTGATTTTAAACCCAACAGTATGCGCCATGTGGCTGAAATCCCTCGTGCTTCGCACTATTGAAAACGCTATAATGAGCTTTCAACACGTTATTGATGTCAATTGAACACGTATTGAGCATATTTTGTAATTGAATAAATTTTAACATATTTTTTGTACTTCTTTAGGTACCACATTTCTCCCCTAGTGGTCAAAATTTGAACTATTTTTTTTTATCGCAGAACCTTTTTCTCAATGGTCCGTATAGCATGTATTCCAAGTTTCATCAAAATCTAATAAGCAGAACGGGTTTTACATGCCTCTGAATAGTGTAACTTTATAACCACCTGGAAAATTGCTCGATAAGTTACTGAAATCTGAAAATATGCATGAGATTTTTTTCCGAAGAAGCATTTCCAATTGAAGTTGTGTTCTTTGATGTAATATTAAGGCAGTCATAAAATAATTTAAAAAGCTTTTTTGAGGGAAGGGATACAGGGAATATATTTATTGTTCTGGATTCATTAAATATATAAAATACGCATTTCTCCGTATTAACGAAACTGTTGTGAAGTATTTTTGTAAAAAAATAAAATTTGTGATATCTTAAAGAATATTGAGACGAAAGATCTTTACAATTTTACGAAAAATAAGGTAATTGCGAATTGTCTTTCAAAAAAATATTGAATACTCAGCATAAGAGAAAGCTGTTTGTGGTATTAAAATTTTAACTATCTCTTATACACTCTGATGCCACAGGAAATTGGTATATAGTAATTTTTTATTCGAAATAGGTCCACACCATGGGAGTGAAACTGCTGAGATATGGCAGGCAGTTGCGTATACGAGGGTGAGATTTGCGACTTAACCCCCTCCCATAGACCAGCAGATTTTTAATTTTTACCATAAAGATTCCGACGCTTTCCTCTACGTGTTTTTTAGAATGTAACCCCCTCTTCCCCATAAGACGCCTGATGACGGGGCACTGTGACTTCATGAGTTTCTAGAAATGTGCTGAAGGCAATGCCACAAGTCCAGCATGACATCTACACTACCAATAAGTATTCGGACACCAATGCAAATGAGTAGTTCGGCAGTCCTGATCTTCATCACGCCTTATGTACTAAAATATCGTACAGGAAACAGCATTGGTATTAGTCTCATGCAAGATGCCACAAAATTCAGAGCTCTCCAACTTCGAGAAGGGCGTAATTGTCGGATATGAAAATGGCCGATTCTTAAGAGATATATTTAGTGAGTTCAACATCGCAAAATCGACAGCTGCTTTTGTGAATAAAAAGTGGAAGGTCGGAATGTGTTTCGACACGGAAGACAAAACTAAGAGATAGAGACCGAACAGTTCTGTCCAAAGAAATTCGCAAAAACAACCCCTAATCGATGGCCTACATACTCCAAGAGTTCCAACAAGCATCCGGCACTGAAGTTTAGATAAATGTCATCCGCAAGGAAGAGCTTTTGCTTGGTTTCTATGGTTGTGCTGCCGCCCACAAGCCTTTGGTTACGATATCCAACCGCGGTGCTCGCTTGAGATGGTGCAAGGCACTTCAAAATTGGACAGATGAGTGGAAACAGATTCTCTGGAATGATGATCAAGGTTCAATCTCTATCAGTTGAATGGTAGAGTTTGGGCTTGGCGTATACCTGGATGAAATACTTTTGTCAGAATGTTTGATTATGAAGGCAGCGATTTTAACTTATAGAATTTGTCAAAAACCGGTATGAAACAGACTTTTTTAATATTATGATTGATTCTGTTATAAGCAATATGGATTCAAGATTTATATCTTTAAATCAACATTTTGAAAATTTTGAGTTTTCTTTATGACTTAAACAAGTTAAAAAATATTCCAAAAGATTGAATACTGAAAAATTGCCCAGATTTACACAATCCTGCAAGTAGGTGAGAGCAGTGACTTCCACCATTACATATGTGAAACATCTGCTCCAATATGTCATAGAGAAAGATTTCAAAGAAATTTTCCCAAATATTTACATTCTTTCGAATTTTATTAATAATACCTGTAAGTTCTGTTTCTCCTGAAAGGAGCTTTTCAAAATCAAAACTGATAAAAAATTATGTTAAAAATGCAGTGGGTCTGGAAAGACTTTCAGCTTTGGTAGTTTTATCTATTGAAGTAGATGTAGCACCTAAGATAATTTACGAAACAATCATTAAGGATTTCAGCAAAACTAAAAGTAGAAAATTTCTGTTTCTCTTTTTCATTATTGTTTAATGTGCCAAAGAAATGTGAGTAAAAAGTTTGGTTTTTTTTCTTTATAAATAAAAATTGGTTTATTTTATAAACCCTCTTGTGCCATCAGAGGGCCTCGCGAAATGTATCTTTAAGTTTAGGTCTCGCTCCGCCACTGACGACAGACCTCTTCCAGAAGAGTTTAGAAACTGCCGGAAGACGAGAAGTAACGTAACAGAAAATTAAACAATAACGAACCAGATTGCAACAGATATTGTGAAATTAAGCGATGTAGAGATAAAGAATGAAAGGTTTATTGAATGAAGGTTGGGCTTGCCTATTAACAACAAATTACAATCTTTTCTTAGCTTTAGTTTTCACAAAAGTTTAAATTACTTTGGGTAAATCCAGGTTTGATGCGAGTCCCATACCGTTTCTCAAATACGAGGGTGAATTGAAAAAAAAAAGGTTACAAGTCGAATATAATTTTTTTAACAATAGACAGAAAGTACAAGAGGGAATTGAGAAGCATACGTGCCTATCACATTTCGATATAATCACCAAGTCTTTTTAGGCATTTATCAAAACGCAGAACCAACTTGATTAACCTGTCTTGGTAGGAATCAGGTCCCAGTACATTGAGCCAGGTCTCGGTGGATGTCTTTGCCAGCACTGTCTTGGAATATCGCAGCACATCAGAAACGATATGCTGCACGCTACCATAGTTCAGTCCCAGATCTGACGAGATTTCACCCGTCGATCATTTTGAATCATTTCTTCAATTCATGCCGTGTTGATTTATGTCGTTGAAGAACTTGGCCGGCAGTTCCCTGTCACATTGCGGTTTTCGAAATCCTGTCTACCTGATTGAAAAGAGTGACACCATTTCGCTACATGTTTGCTCATTGCCCATACACACATTCTTTGCCCATAAAAATCGAATCACGGCTCGCACTTCCAAATGAGACCAATTTTCTATGAGTCTTTCCATTTCATTGTCCTGAACCGTCTGGGGTCTTTCACCACCCACCAGCAAACCAGCTGTATGACAAGTAACGTCGTTTGTCTCCACTCTGGGGAAACAAGATTTCTCCACAATATGCAGTTTTCAAAAGCTGCGGCTTGTAAACTCTTTTTTTGGATCTACCTACGAAATTTTTATTTTGCTAAGTGAACGTTTTGCTATTGCAGAAGTGTCATGAATTGTACAGAAGTATGTACAATACTCGACCTTACGAGTCGACTCTACAGCAAGGGTTTCGATATCGTGTTTTGCTGGCTACCAAGTCACGTAGGGAATCATAGGCAACGAGCAAGCGGACAGCGCGGCAAAGTCGGCGACGACGCATCTGCCGCTAGCTGTTCCGCTATCGGATATGAAGCGCGTCATCATGCATCATATTTTTAAGATCTGGCAGGAATCATGGAGTCAGCAGTTGGATAACAAACTGCACTCTGTGAAACCTGTCATAGGAGCATGGCCTGTGATGCCAATGCGAAGAACTGATGTCAAATTGACTCGTCTTCGCATTGGCCATACTCGCTTTCACACACAGGCATTTGTTGTTTTGGAGAACGCTCCTGAATGTCCTTCATGCCATGTCTCTTACACTGTTCATCACATTTTAATAGATTGTCCCGTTTTTAATACTCATCGCATGACCTTTTTTCATCAATCTGTTTTAACCTTATCTGACCTGGTGGGGGAATCTCCCCACCAAAACCTATTTGCTTTTATCAGAAGAATTGGATTTTTATATTTAATTTGACTTTTTAAAATGTTTTAACTTTAACTTTATTTTTTTTTATATATGTGCGTGCAGGCATGCACATATATAATAATTATTTTTATGTAATTATATTTTCATGTATTTTTACATGGTTTTATTCTTTTAACAAACGTGTGGCGCAGTATAGCCAAATTTGGCTCTTGCGCCATTAAACCCTACACTCACTCACTCAACGGGTTCCTCAGCATTGAGGCAAGTCGTCACAACGCACGCAATCCTGTTGAACACATGCAAATTCCTCGCATTTTTCTTTGATGATTTGCATAATGTAAATTTGTAAGGTAATCCTCCGGAGCATGCTTTTCACTAATGTTTGGATGATAGACAGTGGTACATTCTTCCACTCGGCTTGAAGAAGTCACGCAACTTTTTTCACCGATTTTGAATGGTTCCTGCACCCCTTAATCCAGCGATCCAACTCATTTCAAAGGTTTTTTATAGTATCTAAGTTTGGATTCAGGCCAGTCCAGTTAATATTCACTCACTCTGTATGAATTTTTGCATACGCAGGGGAAAAAGAACATGTGCTTGAATTAATTTTTAAAAGTATTTAAATTGAAAATTCACATACAACCGTTTCAAAAGCATCGAAAGGTGTGTGTGTGGGGGCAAATAAAACTTTTAAACGGGTTTTAGTTTGTCCAGCACTGGATTAAAAATATTTCATGTCTTACGAATTTTATTTCGATATAATCAAGAGACATTTCCAGTCCATTTTACATGTATTACAAATAACGTTAAACTAAATCAGTGTTCTTATTTTCCCCAAGATGGCATCATAAAATATCAGGCGATTTGTTGAGAAACTTTTAGGACAGTTCATTAATGACAAGAAACCCAAGCGAGCCGTTTTGAATCACGCGACTCTTTCACGCGCGCTCACCTTGACCTAGAACAGGATGCACGGATTACCTGAAACGACAGTGTTATACATTTCTATCGTTGTGTGAAAAAAAAATTAACGATGACCTTAATTGGATCCTTGAAATTAAAAAACATTGACTTTTGGGAGCTTGGATTCATTATCAAGGTGTAATTTACTGAATCAGCTCTTGATAGCATCAAAAAGCATGGAATTAATGTCGTGCTTCATTTCGAAAAAGGACGAATTCGGTCTTTCAGTCCCGTGACCTGACTCACGTGACTGGATGGTCACGCGACTAAAACATCACGTTTCTTAGTGCTACGAAAACGAAATGAATGCTCTCAAATATGCAACATTACTGTTTGATTTTTTTTATCTCCATGTAGTATTAGGTTGATGCGCATATTGAACCTTTAAGTGAATACAGTCGCATCTCTCTATTTAAAGAACTCGTTAAATCCCGAAGAAAATTTCGTTATATGTAAAATTCGTTAAACAGAGTTTCATCTTTTGATATATTTTAGAAACTACATAAAACAAATTTTAAATTCGTATAAACACTATAGATTATTTAAAAAAAGTAATTATTTACAATTTTTTGAAAATTAATTTCTTTTCATTTTATATAGTAGGGTCAGGAGGGGGAAAGTGGTTATAAAATCAAGCTTTTTTTAGAGAAGGTCCTAAAATCAAAGTATTAAATTGATTTTAATGAAACTTTTGATGCATTTTATATATACATTAGATTCATGTAGATTAAACGTGAAGCATAGCCATTCAATTTTGTCAAATTGTTTTCTCGCAGTGATACATTCGAAAGAGTATGTTTTGATCCCCTCCCCAGTTTACCCCATGCTGGGGAAAGGATCGGGTAATTCTAAAATTCGTGCATATTTAAAAAAATATATAGGTACTCCCCCCTTTTGTAATAAGAATACACTGAAATAAATGTTTCTTAATCATATTTAATTTGTATAAATGGGCAAAAAAAGTTTTTTTTCACATATTATTTAATTAAAGAGGTAATGTACACATTTATCAAAATTAGGTTCACGTAGTTCCTCAGTAACACGACCTGGGCCTTGGCCTTCTCAAGAAGTCTTTTTCAGGCCAGCCTTCTTTTTGCCAGTGTTCTCCAGTTCATAGTTCTTAAAATTAGGATATCTTTTTCTAGGTCATCAATCCATCCGAGATTTGGCCTGTATTTCTTCGTGTGCCAATTGGTTGAGCAATGAAGACTTTTTCAGTGGTGCAGTCTTCGTTCATTCTGATAACGTGACCTGCCCATTTAATTCGTTCTATTTTGATGAAGTTAACAACGTCAGATTCCTTATACGATCAATAGAGCTCTAAATTTGATCTTCGCCATATTCCATTTTCCTGAATTCCCCAAAGATGAATCTTAAAATTTTCCTTTCCTAGATACTTATCATGTTCTCATCTGTTCGAGACATGGACCAAGTTTCACATGCATAAGTCAATACTGATTTTAAAAGACTTTTATACAATAGAGCCTTTGTTTTTTCTTTAGATTAAATTTGATTTCATATATATTCGTATTCCATTAAGACATCTTAGCCATAGTAGTTCTCTTTTGGGGTTCACGTAGTATGCAATATACATCTCTGAACTCTACACTATCTTTACCATCAATAGCA